>JACEGR010005360.1:0-74233 GCA_014170235.1 Listronotus bonariensis
TAGAAGCCAAGATATACGTTAAAAACTATTAAGGCCCTACTTTACACTCAAATAACATAATTATTAAAAATTTTAATACTAATATTTGTAGATTTATAAAAATTAAATTATTAGCAAAAAGAACAACTAAAATCGGTCTACTAGAAACCAAAATATACGTTAAAAACTGTTAAGGCCCTATTTACTCTCAAATAACATAGTTATTTAAAAAATTAGTGTTATATTTATTAAAAATAATTGTTTAAAAGAATGACTAAAATCAAACCACTAGAAGCCAAGATATACGTTAAAAACTGTTAAGGCCCTATTTACACTCAAATAACATAATTATTAAAAATTTTACTTATATTTTTATTATTTTTTACCTTCACCATTTTTATTTTTACCTTCACCATTTTTATTTTTTACCTTCACCATTTTGTCGTCGTCATGTTTTTATAAACCACGTGCGTGTAAAATTTTGAGGTTATGTTAATCAAGCGTTAAAGACCTATTTTTCGTATATTATTATTATTAACTGATATATATTTCTCTCATATTTTTATTATTTTACCTTCACCATTTTGTCGTCGTCATGTTTAATAAACCACGTGCGTTTAAATTTTGAGGTTATGTTAATCAATCTTAAAATATTTCTAGGTTATGTTGACGCCTGCGTAATACCAGTAATACCATAAGATAGGTTTGAGGTTATAAATTCTACCTAATGACGTAAGTGTAGGAAGTTCGCCATTTTTTTAATAAGCCACGTGCTAGTAAAATTTAAGGTTATGTCATCCGTCATCATCTTATGTCTTTGTTATGTTGACGCATGCGTAAAGATTCATATAAGTTTGAGGTTATGTTGACCACCTAATGACGTAAGTTCGCCATTTTTTAAATATAAGCCACGTGCTGGTAAAATGTAAGGTTATGTCAACGACCATGGGGCCCTCGGGTAAAGCGCGGGGCACCGGAGCCTTAGACGTAGGGCCCTGAGCCCTAAACGTGGGGACCGGAGCCCTAGGCTTATCCGTATAAATTTAGGTTATGTCATTTCAATCAACGCCTTATTTCTAGGTTATATTGACAATATTTTTTGCGCATGCGTACTGCCTTATCTCATACACGTAAGCACGTGGTTCAAGAAATATGACAGGTGACAGCTGACAGGCGCCATTTTCTAAGTCACGTGATATTTGACAGGTGACAGATGACAGATTGACCACGCCCTAAATATAGAGTTGCGCAAGATTCCTAAATATGACGTCAGAGATTTTGACATATGACAGGTGACAGATGACATTTGACAGATGACAGATGGCGTTTGACAGATGACAGATGACGTTTGACAGATTGACCACGCCCTAAATAATACGTCACACAAGATTCCTAAATATGACGTCAGAGATTTTGACATATGACAGGTGACAGATGACATTTGACAGATGACAGATTGACCACGCCCTAAATAACGCGTTGCGCAAGATTCCTAAATATGACGCGCATGCGCAGTACCCTAAAATAGGCGTCGCCCAAGATTCCTCGTGATGACGTCACGGGTGGAGGAGTGGGGGTGGCCAAGGTAAGGGTATGCCTACTACGGGGCTCCACACACATGTAGAAAACAGGGCTGTTTTTGGAAATACAGGGCTGTTTTTGGAAATACAGGGCTGTTTTTAGAAATACAGGGCTGTTTTTGAAAATACAGGGCTGTATTTTAGAAAAACAGTGCTGTATTTTAGAAAAACAGTGCCGTATTTTAGAAAACGGTTACGTATTTTAAAAATTATATATTAAATGTATAAAGGGTTATCTTAAAACAAAAACAGCTACATATAAAACATAAAGATATATATTGTATTTAATAAAAAATATATACAGAGTACATACGTAACATGTTTATCGAGTGTAATTACTATTTACCAAAAATTTTAAGATTATAGTGATTACAAAGCAACATTGTAACAAACTTAGTCTTAAACTAAAAGTATTTTCTAATGATTGGACACTTTTCTTCTACGGAAACCAGGAACTTGAAGCAACATATACGGTGGAAGATCTTCATACTCTATACCTCTAAAAGATAGATAATTCTTTAGTTTCTTAAACTCAGGATGAACACCAATCTTAAGAGGTTTTTTTCTACGTTTTACATCTTTAATCGTCACTGCTAGATAAATAGCAAACACCAATTGTAGTTCGTGAAATAACTCACAGGCTAGGGGTTGTTTTATATCTATTGATTTGTGAAGTGGAAAACACCTTGTTCTTCGAGCTTCTGATGAAAAATATTTTGATAACATCTGCTTCACCCATGGCATACCATAATGTGCCTTTTTGATAAGGTACAGGTAAATAGCAGGAGAAAACTGGCAATTCTCTTTATTCGATATTTCAGTTTTAATCTCATAATCCCAGTTCCATGAAATGTTTTTATTAAACAAAGAGATATAGGAGTGAAGGACTTCATCGGGAACTTTAGAATTCTTATATAATTTTTGAAAGTCTTCAGAGACGATACTCATCTTGGCAAAGCTACTGCACAACTAACGAAACCAACAAAGTTTAGAACCTTTTAAGGATTTTAAGCCGTTGAAAAGAGCTGATCAGTTAATAACATAAATTTTATTTAAAAACGCTGCTTTTTAAATAAAATCACTCTTTATACCGTCTTTTAAATAATTATACTGTAATACACTGTTTATTAATAAAATAACAGCGATATAATTTAAAAGACAGCAAAATTACTGCTTTTTAAATAAGAACACTGTTATTTGCCGTCTTTTAAATTATTTCGCTGTTATTTTGTTAATAAACAGTTTATTACAGTATAATTATTTAAAAGACGGCAAAATTACTGCTTTTTAAATAAGAACACTGTTATTTGCCGTCTTTTAAATTATTTCGCTGTTATTTTATTAATAAACAGTTTATGACAGTATAATTATTTAAAAGACGGCAAAATTACTGCTTTTTAAATAAGAACACTGTTATTTGCCGTCTTTTAAATTATTTCACTGTTATTTTATTAATAAACAGTTTATTACAGTATAATTATTTAAAAGACGGCAAAATTACTGCTTTTTAAATAAGAACACTGTTATTTGCCGTCTTTTAAATTATATCGCTGTTATTTCATTAATAAACAGTTTATGACAGTATAATTATTTAAAAGACGGCAAAATTACTGCTTTTTAAATAAGAACACTGTTATTTGCTGTCTTTTAAATTATTTCGCTGTTATTTTATTAATAAACAGTGTATTACAGTATAATTATTTAAAAGAAGGCAAATTTACTGCTTTTTAAATAAGAACACTGTTATTTGCCGTCTTTTAAATAACTATACTGTAATACGTGTGGGGCCCCTGGGCTTAGGCGGGGGGCGTAGGGCCCGGAGCCCTAAGCGATGGAAGTTCCTAATGCCAAAGGCAACTAACGCCAAATGTTGCTAGCGCCCCTCTTCTTTAAAAGTAGGTTATGTTGTGATTCTTCTTCTTCTTTTCGAGCAGTCATTTTCTAAGTCACGTGATATTTGACAGATGACAGGCGACCACGTCCTAAATAATGCGTTGCGCAAGATTCCTAAACATGACGTCAGATTTTTCGAATGACAGATGAACCCGCCTCGCGTTCTTACCCTAGACCGAAATATTTAATTTTTAAATTTGACTCACGTAAATTTAGCGCTTGGCTAATATTTTAGAAATAAGGGTTGATACCCTTACAAATTATATTTAAATATGTTTCTTAGGCCCTAATCTCGCTTTTAAACAAAAAGCGTAAATATCGTATGTACTGAAACCAAAATATTTATTTTTTAATTCTGACATTCGTATACTCTTCTTTTAGCGCTCGGCTAATTATTTAAAAATTAGGGCTGATACTCTTACAAATTATATTGAAATATGTTTCCTCGAATTTGTTGATTTTTTTAATAACTTGTCTGTCAATCATAACAACGGCTGTGTAAGAACTTTGAGGTTATCTATTTAGGCCCTATTTACTCTCAAATAACATATTTATTTAAAAATTAGTGTTACTATATATTTATTAAAAATAATTGTTTAAAAAAGAATGACTAAAATCAAACCACTAGAAGCCAAGATATACGTCAAAAACTGTTAAGGCCCTATTTACTCTCAAATAACATATTTATTTAAAAATTAGGTTAATATATTTATTAAAAATAAATTGTTTAAAAAAAGAATGACTAAAATCAAACCACTAGAAGCCAAGATATACGTTAAAAACTGTTAAGGACCTATTTACACTCAAATAACATAATTATTAAAAATTTTAGTATTAATATTTGTAGATTTATAAAAATTAAATTATTAGCAAAAAGAACAACTAAAATCGGTCTACTAGAAACCAAAATATACGTTAAAAACTGTTAAGGCCCTATTTACTCTCAAATAACATATTTATTTAAAAAATTAGTGTTATATTTATTAAAAATAATTGTTTAAAAAAGAATGACTAAAATCAAACCACTAGAAGCCAAGATATACGTTAAAAACTATTAAGGCCCTACTTACACTCAAATAACATAATTATTAAAAATTTTAATACTAATATTTGTAGATTTATAAAAATTAAATTATTAGCAAAAAGAACAACTAAAATCGGTCTACTAGAAACCAAAATATACGTTAAAAACTGTTAAGGCCCTATTTACTCTCAAATAACATAGTTATTTAAAAAATTAGTGTTATATTTATTAAAAATAATTGTTTAAAAAAGAATGACTAAAATCAAACCACTAGAAGCCAAGATATACGTTAAAAACTGTTAAGGCCCTATTTACACTCAAATAACATAATTATTAAAAATTTTACTTATATTTTTATTATTTTTTACCTTCACCATTTTTATTTTTACCTTCACCATTTTTATTTTTTACCTTCACCATTTTGTCGTCGTCATGTTTTATAAACCACGTGCGTGTAAAATTTTGAGGTTATGTTAATCAAGCGTTAAAGACCTATTTTTCGTATATTATTATTATTAACTGATATATATTTCTCTCATATTTTTATTATTTTACCTTCACCATTTTGTCGTCGTCATGTTTAATAAACCACGTGCGTTTAAATTTTGAGGTTATGTTAATCAATCTTAAAATATTTCTAGGTTATGTTGACGCCTGCGTAATACCAGTAATACCATAAGATAGGTTTGAGGTTATAAATTCTACCTAATGACGTAAGTGTAGGAAGTTCGCCATTTTTTTAATAAGCCACGTGCTAGTAAAATTTAAGGTTATGTCATCCGTCATCATCTTATGTCTTTGTTATGTTGACGCATGCGTAAAGATTCATATAAGTTTGAGGTTATGTTGACCACCTAATGACGTAAGTTCGCCATTTTTTAAATAAGCCACGTGCTGGTAAAATGTAAGGTTATGTCAACGACCATGGGGCCCTCGGGTAAAGCGCGGGGCACCGGAGCCTTAGACGTAGGGCCCTGAGCCCTAAACGTGGGGACCGGAGCCCTAGGCTTATCCGTATAAATTTAGGTTATGTCATTTCAATCAACGCCTTATTTCTAGGTTATATTGACAATATTTTTTGCGCATGCGTACTGCCTTATCTCATACACGTAAGCACGTGGTTCAAGAAATATGACAGGTGACAGCTGACAGGCGCCATTTTCTAAGTCACGTGATATTTGACAGGTGACAGATGACAGATTGACCACGCCCTAAATATAGAGTTGCGCAAGATTCCTAAATATGACGTCAGAGATTTTGACATATGACAGGTGACAGATGACATTTGACAGATGACAGATGGCGTTTGACAGATGACAGATGACGTTTGACAGATTGACCACGCCCTAAATAATACGTCACACAAGATTCCTAAATATGACGTCAGAGATTTTGACATATGACAGGTGACAGATGACATTTGACAGATGACAGATTGACCACGCCCTAAATAACGCGTTGCGCAAGATTCCTAAATATGACGCGCATGCGCAGTACCCTAAAATAGGCGTCGCCCAAGATTCCTCGTGATGACGTCACGGGTGGAGGAGTGGGGGTGGCCAAGGTAAGGGTATGACTACTTTTAACATACTTTCTTTTAATAGCCCTACACCTAAACTTCTTTTGGCATTTTCTTTTTCCGTCCACTCGACCTTTATCAATTATTTGTTATACAGGGTGTCGTACTACAAACTGCGGCAATCGATTTGTTGAAGAGAAGGATTAGGAAAATTTTGAAAATTTGGCTGTGGAAGGTACAGAACATAGTTTTACAGTTATTTTAAGTATATCGGAAGCTAACACTGACATCCCTATTTTAAATGGGACACACTGTAATATTTTTAAATTTTCAGGTTCTTCGTAAAATTCTAAACATATTTTATTTATAAAAAATCTTACCCTCATTTTAAAGGCTGACGAGAATGAAGTAATAAAAGAGTGTAAAAAATCTAAACACCAATTAACACACAAGTGTCATACAAGGATGCGCAAAAGTCAGGAATAAAATTAATATCTTTTTAACCAGTAACTTAGGAAAAAAACGCTGAAACACGTCAATTGATTTTAAATTGTATGCATTTTTTGGCAATAAAATAAAATACTTTTTCAACCCTTTAGCTGCAAACCTTCCCCTTTTTTTTAAAAGCAAACATATGTCGTGTATGGGCTCGTTAAAAATCTAGTAAAAAATGGAATCTAACCATACCCTCTCTTTTTAGAAGGTCAATATTAGCCAACCCATTTTAATAAACGTTGTCTGTCAGATATCCCCAAAAAAAATCTAATGGAGTTAGGTCTAGGGATCGTGGCGGCCATTTAATTGTACCACGTCGTCCAATCCAGCGTCCTGCAAATATTTCATCGAGATATTCTCTGACGTTAATACCAAAATGTGGAAGAGCGCCGTCCTGTTGAAATCAAAGTGTTTTAGTTGAGATATCTGGATCTGTTTTATTGGGAAACATAACAGCTAAAGCAGGCACTAATTCAAAGCGTAAAATGTCAGCTGTAAGGTTTCTTTTGTCTGGACGCAGAATTGTTTTGGGCTGATGAAACCGTTGACAATTGTGGATTTTCCTGCCGAGATACGGCGATGTCCAATTTTTAATCTTCGTCTAAAACATGTGGCCGGCCATTTCTGGGCAAGTCCTTTACTGTACCATGTTTTTCAAATTTGTGTAAGATCTTACTTACAGTAGCCTGGGAAATGTGATTTTCCGGAGATTTTGCATGAAATAAAGTACACACTTCACTTTGACTCCGTATTCTATTCCCACATTCCAACAATATCAAGACTTCTGATACGCTGCCTCTCTGACAATACCATTTTTGTTTAGCATATTAAAAAGAACACTTTGAAGGTACACAATAAATGAACTAAACAGATTTCAATTTTACTCATAAATGCCACAATTTTAAAACTGAGTCAAGAAGAAAATCTTATTAGGGCATTAAATTTGGTATAAAAAATGCCACGACCTTTTTCTCTTTTTGAACTACACTGCTCAGCAATTGCTTGGGATATAACTAATTTTATGTGTAATTTTTTTCTGAAAAAATAAATTTCAAATAATGTTGATGCTAGATTACGGTATTAGTTTTACATATAAATTAATAAAATTTGTTGTGGTGCCTACCCAGGTTGATATGTTCTTAAAATTTGTGAACTTTTAGAAACTAGGTACTGGCGATCCTTACCAATTGTTGAGCAGTGTACATCATCCATGTTGAATGCCACTTTATTTGTTTATTTGCAACGTTAATTCACTCGTAGATAGCACTAAGTAGGTATTTCTAAGTTTTTTGTTTTTAAAGAGTTTTTTCTCATTTCTTGTTGTAACTACATAAGTTTAAAAAAGGGTATGTTCAGATTCCATTTTTAACGAGCTGTTCAATGAGCCCATACGAAGGTAACTACTTTTTTCTGGTCTTCGAAAAATTTGGGAGATAAAAAATAAAGCATGTCTGTATCAATGAATAGACCGACTTATTTATCGTTACATTTCAAAAGTGAGAATTTCTTGTCAAAAAAAAAGTTGGGGAAAAATCCATTGGCATTTGAAAAATAAAAAAGTTGGGGACGGTTGCAGCTAAGGAGTTAAAAAAATATATTTTATTGCCTAAAAATGCGTACAATTTATCGTGTTTCTGAGTTTTTTCCTACTAGTAACTGGTTAAAAAAATATTAATTTAATTTCGGACTTTTGCGCATCCCTGTATGTAAAATAACCAAATTGACATCAACTTCAGGTATAATCGAAAATATCAGGACTGTGTTAATATTTTAGCCGCATGTTTGCAATGTCGCCAAATATATTTATTTTCTTTAAGGGTACTTTTGGGGAAACCCATCACCGCAGTTTACCCTATACAGAGTGTTTTCTAACTACGGTACGAAAGTTAAGAAAGTAATTTCTTATGTCTTTTATAAAAAAATGTTCCTATAAACATTAGTCCAGGCTTACTTCGTTTCTGAGATACAACGCGTTTTTTTTTAGGTTTAGGAATGTGGTTTTTAAATATCTTAAAGACCTTTTAACCGAAAAAGATAAAATTTGGTTCACTTATTTAATGTATCAAGGAGGTTACAAAGCTTTACATTAAATAAAATTATTGAGTTCAGTGGCATCTCAGTGGACATCACAGCCAATATTATTGGGAAGAAAAAGTACGTCACTGATTTTTTATAAAGTTTTTATATATTCTATTTCTAATTAAAAAATTAAAAGTGTAAGTTTTTAGTCTCCTGTGCTTTTTTCGCATCTCTTTTCGTTTTTTTAAATATAAAATCTGTACAAAAAGTCATTAGCGTACTTTTTTTCTCAGTAACGATGCCTGCCAAGACGCCACTAGGTCCAATATTCCTAATCTAGGTTAGCTTTATAAGAGCCTTATTACAATAAATTGGTGAACAAAATTTCATCAATTAAAGGGTTTTGAAGATATTTAACAAATACCAACCAAAACTTTAACGCCCTGTATGTCAGTACAGAAGCAAGTCCGGACATACATATTTAAAGAAACTTTTATTCATGAAAAAACATAGAAAATCATCCTCTAAGGTTTTGTATTGTAGTTAGAAAACACCCCGTATAACTGAACACACACTGAGCACTTAATTTAAATATTCGGTACTCTATTTGACTGAACAGCTAAGTACGGCCCCGATTTTGTCTTCTCTTCGAATTAAGGCCTGTTAGACATTTCTATTAAAATGGACACAAAAGAGGCCCGAAAAGATATCTTAAACGGCTAGCATTACCATTAACAATACACTGTTAGGACCTTAAGTGCTGAATAAAATGGTAAAATATTTTGAAGTCGGTGACAAAGCAATTTTTACTTTGTTAAGATATTATACAATAAAGCGTTTATGGTATTAAGCGGAGATTACACGATGATTACAACGCATTTATTGGTGAATTAATTATTTTAAAGCTAAAAAAATAATCTAAAAATATTAAATTGTTTTTTTTATTGTAGACTAGGTAAACATAAGTTTTTTTATTATTAAATGGTGTGTACTCGAATATGTAAAATTCCGGGTGTCAATGAATCTATTAGACAAGGCATAAATTCCAGAGTATTAGACATATCAAAATAATACTTTGTATAGGAAGGATTTCTTACTTCTTAGTTACTTTCGGTTTAACGGGAATGGTCTTCAATTTTAAATTTTTAAATGAAACACCCTGTATATTTAATTTATAATATGTAAATATTTATTTTTTGAGAGACATTAATAATTTTGCATCAAGGTGGCCATGATCCTTGTTTTTATTTTTAATCCATTGGCAAATAAATTGGTATCGGTAAATCCGTCAAAAATGTATTTTTTTTTAAATGGTGCTTGTCTTAAAAGGGTTGCCATTTAAAAATTAATTGTTAAACACAGAAATGGAAATTTGCCAAATCGTTTAATACACACTTTTTTATACCAGTGACTAAAACTTTTTATTTTTATAGGTTTACTACTTTTGGAGTTATGACTTGGTATGTAATAAATTCGTTGACACTCAGTATAATTGTATTTAGTAGCAAATATTGTAGAAGTCATAAAACAAACAATAAAATTACACAACAATAATTAAAAGGAACTTTACCTCAGCGTCAAGCATTCCAACTCCGTGGAAATTATAAAAAGATTCAGTTTCAGTCCCATTTAATTCAATATACTTAGAAATGAAATAACTGAAGAAGAGTTGTCAGCATTGGAAAACAAGCCGTAGCTTCAGCAGAATTGGTGTAGTATGCTACGAAGATGACGAAGTGTTAATTGTCAATAGTAAGAACGACCTACAAAGACAAGTTTTTTAAATATATCAAGTAAACACTAATTTTCCTAAAGTTTTAATTTAATTTGGTAGACGCTTATTTATAGTGAAAAATAAACCAATAGAACAGCCAAACAAATTAAAATACCTTAGTGTAGACATCTCTACTGGCGTGGATAGGGGATAGTGGTAAAGGAGGTAAATACCCCAGAAATGCTTCAAAATGTTTTAAGGGATCTTACTCGTGCAACACTTTGTTTCTTACAAACTACTTTTTTTTGTTGTTATGCACAATACAATTGTCAGTAAATATGGTTTTTAAGTTGAGAATCTTGTACTTTCTACTACCCTTCCCCCAGAAATTTAAGATATCTAATGTTCAAAAGATATTATTTGGAACAATTCATACGTGCGAAGACACTAACAAAACAAAAGTATGCTACGCACGGCCAAAATAAAAATATAAATTGGATAGCTGAGACAACAAAACCTTTGATTACTGAACAACATAATCAGAAAACAAGGCGGTATACAAGACGTATTGATATGGGGAAGACTAAGACAAACGAAATACTACAACCACATAAAAAGGATGAAGGGTGAAAGATCACATTTCATATTATTTAACATATTGTTACGTACGTTTGAGCAACCGTTTATAAGATATTGGGATTAAAAAAATTATGAATGTCATTTTAAACATAGGTTTATTTGAATTTTTGTTCTCTAGACTTGAGGAATCCCAATTTAAAAAATCAGCATCTTATTTTGTAGCACCCTGTACAGTATAGGCCTAGCAATACACGAAATGTTCTTTTAAGTCCAGATATCTCAAAAACTGCTAATTAAATTAACTTTTATCACGTGCACCTTTTAGCCTAAAGATGTGGAGAAATAATTATTTTTATCTAAAGGTTAAGTACAGATGGGGTTTCCAACATTTAACAATAAAAATAAGAACATATTTAGACTGTTTTATCCTACAAAACCTTCTTAAGTCAAATAATGTAAGAATAAACCAAATATTACCACATTATTTATAAAAAACTAAAATCAAATTACCCAGGAATTTGTGATGGTATGTTTTATGCACCTTTTAAGGCACGTACAGACGGTTGTAATGCAACCTGCAATGCAACATGCAATGCAACAAGCTTTGCACGTTTGGACGGTTGAGCGTAATGCGCGATCCATACAGGTGTTGGTTAATTGCGCCAACACAAAGGCGTTCGATGTGAGTTCGCAGAATCCGTTTGGACGTGCTTAAGTGTTGTTGCAAAATTAATGGGTCACGAAGTAAAAATGACGAGACGAATGAAAAAAATACTTTAATTAGTTGAATGTTATAAATAGAAGTAAACTTTGTAAAACCGCTTTCCTTATCAAATAGCTAAGTGTTTTACCAGTGACAACATCTTTGGTTTTCTATTTTTTTTTCTACCGAGTAATACGTTAAAATAAAAAAATATCTTGCACTACAACCTCGTTAGTCTACAAGTTTGTTTCAAATGCGAATACGCATATTTGCAAAGGAGGTAGCAGTAACGACATTACGGCCTTTTTTTGCATTGTATGTTACGTTACATGTTGCGTTTCACGTTGCATTACACACATTTGTACGCGGCTTTAGAAGCCATGTGTAAAATTGTAATAAGATTAGAAGCAAATTAGCATTAACGCATTACATTTAAAATATTTCGGAATGAGGTTAAATTAAAATAGTCTTATGCCCAAAATGTATTTATATTTACATATTTGCACGTTTTCCTATAAACAAAGGCAATAATAGTCGAAATAAATCGGCCAAGGGTCGAATTTTTCGTCTGGTGTTATTTTGTCTTTAAGATGTACAGATGAAACTTCATAGTATCTGTGGTTATATATGTTTGTTTATAGTTTTTATTTTTAGTCAGGCTACAACTTTTGATTTAATAAAAAATTAAAATAATTTGCATATCTTGCACATATTTCCATTAAATTAAGATGAAGTGTAGATATTAGTAAACGGCTTTAACTTGCCTTTATATCGTTATCAACCAGCGAATCAAACAGGTAATGCTAAAAGTCCCAGCACCTCTTCTGCTTTAGAAATAAACCGAATCCATTTAAATACAATTAATAATAATTACAGGTTGTAACATAATAATTATACCTCCACGGTTTGAATTATTGCAATTCTAAATACTGTGTTACGCTATCAAGTCTATTCCATTCAAGATGTGCCCATTGTATTGTCTGTCTTGATGGTAAAATATTATTAATGGACTATTAATTCTATGCATGTTAAACTCTCATATAATCATTATCTTATTGTGCATGTTGTTTTCTGGACATGGGCTCTGCATTCTCCATTTACAATATATCATTGTGAGCTTGAATGACAGAGGGTTTTTGAGGTAATTGTTCTTTTAATTAGGAATATTGTTGATAAATAAAAGGTTTTGAACACGTTATTACCAAAAGAATAGTTTGAAGCATTATTTTTAAAAAACTATTGGTCCGTGTTTTTTTTTGGGATTTTTAAATACAAAGATAAACGTGACGTTAGTAATAAATGTTGGATTATGACGTCTGCACTTAAACGGGCAAAAGAAACATTTATCTAATAAAATATTAGCTTCGAAGAGTCGATTTTATACATAGAAACAAAAATAATAAATGATTAACCGACAAGCACACTTAAAAGCAAATATGTATGTTTTCACATATTTTTTATATTGTAAAATTAAAGGGCCTTTTAAATGAGATGCAACATAAGCAATAAGCATCGTTTTAATTAAACAAAAGTTGCTAGTGCCCCCTTGGCACTAGACCCCGTAACCAAAATTATTTTTATGCCAGAAAATATTTTTGAGTAAAACCCTTTACCCAAATTTTACCCAATCTCGATGTATTGTCACATTTAAAAGATAACGGGGTTTGATAGGTATGAGAATCAAAAGCTGCGCATATTTTTTCCACAAAATGTAGACGGAGCTACCTGCAGTCCTTGAGTTTTTCAAAAATACCATACCTTTTTTGGACCTCGATATATTATGTCTTTAATAAAGCATTTCTTTTCTCCTATAATTTTTTCTAAAATGGGCAACCTGGATTTTTCTCAAAGCTCTATAAAATGCTACCACAAAATCCTTGAGCCAAAATACAACGATCTTATGCAATTTACCTTAGTCGAAAAGTTGATCGTTTGCAAGATACCAGGTGTCGAATTTTTTAATTTTTTTTTTGGTACTGTATCTCGCAAACGATCAACCTGTTGACTAAAGTTAATTGCATTTGATCGTTGTATTTTGGCCCAAGGATTTTGTGGTAGCATTTTTAAAGAGCTTTGAGAAAATCGGGGTGGCCCAGATAAAGCGTGAGGAATTTATTTTGTGTGGTATAAAACGTTTAATCTGAAATATCTCATAAACGGTTGCTCGTATCGATATTTACCAGGTATACCATTTTTAGAAAAAATTATGGGAGAATTTTTTTTATTAAAGTCATATTATACCGAGGCATCAAAAAGGTATGGTATTTTTAAAATAGCAAAGAACTGCAGGTGACTCCTCTACATTTTATGGAAAAAATATTGGCAGCTTTTGATTCTCATTCCTAAAAATCCTTTCAATACCAAATTTGGTACAAAAATGTTAAAAATGTAATGTAATGTAAAAAAATATTTAAAAATACCCAAAATGAAATTAAAGATTTAACACCCTGTATCTCCCAAACGGTCAACTTTTGGACTAAGGTATATTGCGTTAGATCGTTATATTTTGGCTAAAGGAATTTGTGGTACCATTTTGTACAGACTTTTAGAGACACCCTGTATATATGGGACATTCAAAGGTGGGTTTTCACCAAATTTAAAAAAAAAACATGTTTTTTTTGTAAAAGATAAAAATAGAAAACCAAAAACTTTGTTATTTAAATTTTTCACATAAATTATGAGGATATGTGAAAAAAGTGTACATACAAAAGTTGTATATTTTTATTACCTAAAACTTTCCTATTTACCTTTTTTCATAGGATTTGTAGTTTAGTCAAAAATCGATAAAAACGGTTTTTTACTTTTAAAGCCCTACCCCCTGTCCCCTTCATAACCACAGATCGCTCGGAATATATTTTTCCTTTAATTTTTGTTATATTTTCAACCTTTACAATAGGTTTTATTCTACTATATTATTTTTTAGTTTTTTTCTCTTTGACATCCCACGAAGGCATATGCCTAAATACCAGAGTACCGTGGGTGCGGGTTATTAGATGTCTAACCCATCGTTCCCCCTGTTCCGTCAACGTTGACCAAATACTGAAACATGCAGTTATACATTTCACAGTACCTTTTAGACAACGCGGTAGTGCCACCACGGTTATAAAAATTATAGACCCTGGTCAAACATGGCGCCTAGCAGCCATTATTTCATCTGTTAATGCTTCAATATATAGTGTTTACAGCAATTTCCTTTTCTAAAATTTTAATTTTACAAAAAAATTTTCCCAAGTTAAAAGGAAAGGAAAGGACATTAATAAAATTCACCGTATAAAGACTTTACTGCTAAAATTCTTCACCTATGATCTCATACTAATGGGGCACCGCATTGACGTTTTCGTTTACAATGCCGCATAATTGTGCGGTGTAAGACAAAGTGATAACCATTCTTTTGATGTGGACGACTTATTACAAATTAATTATGCCTCGTTAGCTGCAGTAATGTTTAATATGGTAATTTCCGTTTGTTATTTAACTATTATAATTTTTTTTATTATAATTTATTGTTAAACAAGATGGATGGGCTCCAGGAATGATTTTATGAGTTGTTATAACTAGTTTGGCTATTAAAAAAAATGACAGAACGTGGGTTGTTATGTTTCCATACTTGGTACAACCAAACTAAATTGAGAATGATACAGGTAACTTAAAACAAAGCAATATTTTTTGTTTATTGGTATATTGCGTCAGTTATTATCGTTACTGAATTTGGATCCCTGCTATAAATTTAAACAAGTTATTTTAGCATAAAAATATGATAAAGAAGACATTGCCTACTAATGGTTCTCTTTTGGTTTATTTGAAATTTATAGATACACATTTTCATATACATTCTAATAAATTCACTTATTTCTTCATTTTTTTTTTAACATGATCCTTAAATTTCTAAGAATAAATAATTTTAGATTGATACATTACTTCCTATTATACAGGGGTTTCCTAATTGCGGTAAAGTAAATTAATAAATTATTTAATAAAAAGTTCCTATATGCATAGGACCAAAAATGCATTATTTCCTTAGCCGCGACACCAGGCCGGCTGATCTAAGTGTTGTTTGTATGGAGACTATATTCTACAGAAAAAGTTCAAAAGTTTTTGGGGACTAGAAATAAGTAAATACACCTAATTAAGAAAAAAATATCTAGGAATTCAAAATTGTCAAATCGCTTACTCTACAAGTTCAAGGATTCTATAAAAAATACATCATGTAGGTAATTTTTTTCATATTCCCATACATTACTTAAGTGGTAAACTTGGGCCAAAATGCCAATTCCTAGTTGTTTTAATAATTATTACCTAATATTTATTTTTTTAATGTAGAGTCGTTTTCGGTTAAAAAATAGATTGTTACATTTTTTTTCATTGTTTAAACAATTGCGGTTTTAAAAACTTCTGACAAGATACAAGCTAGCATTATGTATTGTTGTAATCAGCATTGTATTCTAAAACATGATTTAGCAACAAAAAAATTCATAAGAATACATCGGCGCCCATTACTCCTTGTCTAATATAACTAATAATAAAAAAAATATTGTTTTAATTGTTAGTTATGTTATAAAATAATTAGCTTACTTTAGTATAAGGTAATTTTTGCTCATTTTGCCAAATTCCCCAACGACAGTTTTTCCTGGAAGTATTTTGTACTTTTTGTGTTTTTGATTTTACTAAGCTTTTAACGTCCAAAAGTACAATCCTCAATTAATTGGGTTTTATTAAAATTATAATATACGATGTATACGTAAATTATTTTTTTATCCATAATTATATGATCGTCCTAAAATCTCTTGACCCACTAGAATTAATTTCTGAAAAATTGTATAATTAATTCTTTATATAGCACAAATGAATGCAATATTTTAATGCGAATCTCATAATGTACAATAGTACAACAATTTCCTCGTGTTTATGTAATTTGTATTATATTGATTAATCGTTTTGTAGCATACAAAGAAAATAAATAGATATTTAAATAACAATAAATATAGCACTCTGGATAAAAATAAGATTTAATGGCATTTTAAATTATTATTAAATATAAATGTAACTTAAGAAATCAAAAAGCAACAACATGTTTTCTTCATATATGCATAAAAACCATTTTTTATTGGAATAAAAATGCCGCCCTGTTTTGTGTATATGGATAAAGACATAAAAAAATACAGCTGCTTTTGGTCCTCGGTATATACACGTTGTGCCATCACAATCCCTTTTATTAAGTTTTAGAGTGTTGAACACTATCAGATAGAGATAAGACAGAAAATGTATGACTCAGAAGCTTGCACCATAACTTGACGCGTCAGTCTCGCTTTGTAGTTACTTATGCTGTTTCTTTAATTTAAAAATGTCTTTTCTGGCTGCAATTTTTCTATCTGCCCACGCTCATTTTTCTGTTTTTTAAAATTGCAGCAATTTTTCTTTCATGCAAAAAAATATAAAACGCGATTTTTTTTGCAAAAACTTTGCAGTTGTGGTAATTATTTTAGTGATTTTTAATATACCATCCTCAAAAAAAATGTCACTGAACAAAAAAATCTAACTGAGGAGGGCGTCAAGTGTGGGTTAAAGAATATTTGTAAATACCAAATAAAAAATAATAAGTGTGTTTATTTTTTTCTTTAAAAATTTGGAAAATCATCAAATAAGTTGTTTTTTAATTTAGGTAAGCTGGTACAACTTATCGTCAAAACCACCTGCAGCAAGAATTTTCAAACTGTATAAAAATTGCAGCAAGAAGAAAACTTTTAAACCGTAAAAAACAGCTTTAGACCGTCTTTCTTTCATGCATTTTCAAAAATTTTCTATAAACATTTTTCAATGACACGACGTGTTTATTTGTTAAATTTCCTCCAATTATAGAAGTAATAACTACAAAAGCTTTATGAAGGATGAGTCAATAAAATTACTCTTAATAATATCATAAAACTGCAACGTCATAACGTTGTTTATGCCAGTTTAATGTACCAACAAAATAAACTTTCCGACTAATCGGGATAATAACAGATGTGTATCTCTGGATAACAAGGCAGTTCATTACTCATATCTTTCGAAATTGTGGACCGCAGGAGTTTCATAACTTAAGGGGATGCTGGTGACAATAAAAGATCATGATACTTGAGAAAATAGGAAGTGGAGCAAACTGCACGATGCGATTTATAAGGATATATACAGTGTGGGCCAAATTAAACTTGCACACTTTTTAAATGACAATAACTTTTTATTTGTTGCGCCTATCTTTTTATTTTTACAGGCTATTAGGTAGATATGCCTTCTTTAGGTTTGTCAGTTATTTAGGTCGAACAGATTTAGTCAGGACTAGACTTATGGAACTTTTTTTCGAAATGATGCATTGCAAAAGAAATCAGATTTAGCTACAATTGAGCTAATACGTTTATTGTGGAAAAACTATAGCAAATGATTCAGTAAACGCAAATCTGTCAATAAGGTGAGGATACAATAATTATAATAATTATTCTTGATAAATAATGCGCCCCAAAAGCATGCATTTCTCTCGATTTTACCAGGGAACTATTTTAGTGTGCTTTGAAAACTAAAAACGTATGGTTACCATGGTTCCTAAGTTGAATGCTGACACAACTTAACAGTAAATAAATTTAAATTAAACGTATTAGCCTAACTGTAGATTAATTTCATTTCTTTTGCAACGAAGTTAAATACATCATTTTGGAAAAAGTCCCGTTAGTCCGGTCCTGACTAAATCAATTCGATCAAAATTGATTAACCTAGAAAAAATATATCTACCTATTAGCCATGTAAAAATAAAAAAAGGGCACAGCAGATAAAAAGTTACCATTAGTTAAAAAGTGTGAGTTTAATTTGGCCCACAAAAAAAAAAAAAAATTGAAAACACCTATTTTAGTAAAAAATGTTAGACTGAACATAAACCTTATTAAGTATGTAAGTAACTCAAATATAACTTTGGTTTGGCAATAAAACGAAATTAAATTAGGATGGAAAATATTAATGTATTATCGGCCTATTTCGTTTTTGAGATTTACTCAACTTTTATTTCTAATTATTTTTTTCTTTTTAAGTTAAAAAATATGTCTGGTTAACCTAATTCAATTATTTAAAATAAAAATTAAAAATTTGGTAAATTTTGCCTTTCAAAAGTATTTAAAGTGGTAAAATATTTTGTAAGTATATTCGTTGAAGCTATGTCAACAATAAAATAATTTTTTTATTTAAAAACTTATAAGGCCGGTAATGGATTTTTAAATTTTTAAAGCTTTTTTTCGTATTGCCAACACAAAATGTGTTTTTTTGTCACTTTAAATATCAAAAAGATTGTTGAAAATAGTAGCTTTTATTTGCATTACCAGCTCTGGTTTGTTCTGATTAGTTCCATTTGAAATGACAAAGTTGATGTCCCACATAAAATCTGAAACATTAGAAACCTGCATCCTATCCAACCATATATCCGACCAAAATATCAAAATCGTGTAACACTTCTAAAGTAAATATTGATGGGCCCATATTTAATTCATTCTGAAAGCGATGCCCCCAAGTACACAAAAAATGATAAAGTAAACAAACCTTTTCGAATGCACATAGCCTCGGCAGAGCCTGATTGCATAATTTTAGATAAATAATAAAAATACATTGCTAAAACACGTATCACCTACTAACAAAACATTATCTTATTTCGCCTCTGTCCTACTATAAAACCGGTGGCACGTGGCGTGGTACTAGAAACTCGTCGGGTTAAATATTTTGCTGCAATAAATCATTGTTCACAAAAGGGTTTCTTAACTTTATCATTTTTTGTGTACGGCATCGCATTCAGAATGAATTAAATTTGGACCCATCTTTAACAGGCTTAAGAGTAATCTCGTGAGCATCCCGTATATTTAACCAAGATGGTCGCACCTATTTTAACTATATTACCACTGCCGAGAAAGTAGGTAAGTTAAGGAATAAATCCAAAAAGATAGGTAAGTTGTAGCCACTTCGATTATAGTTGACAGCGGCCGTGAATTTGCATTATTTTTCTAAAACCAAAAAGCTATGTTTTAATGTAACCCTCCTTATCTGGCTAAATTTTATTTGAAACGTTTTACCCAAATTAAAAATAAGACAAATTGTGTTCAGTAACTATTTTTAATTATTTTAGATAAAAGTTTTTATCATTTACACTCTGAGTTATTACCAAGTGACTGTTAATAATGCGGTAGCCTCGATAAACGCTTCGAATTTAAAACGTCGGAAATTGCAATATTTAATCTCTTTATCGGGAGTAATATTAATCATTTACCTTTGCTCGATTTTAGTCGTTGTTCTTTAACGATAAAATACCGCAAAATTCATTAAGCGATAAAGTGATTAATTGGTGCTCCAAAATCAAGTCAAATAAAGAAAAATTATTACTTTTGAAGTTTCAGTTTCGTTTATTACAAAAATGCCTTTAAATTAAAATTTCGTGAGATTATTGTAAATTTTAAAATCCTGAATTTAATTTAATTGTCTTTTTATGTTATAGAGGTTGCTTTATTGGAGCGTCGGGCTTCTATAACGCCTAAACTATTATAGTTAGAGATTTCTTTGAAAGTGGTTTATAAATAAAAGATAAATCTCTATTTCAAGAAAATTCAAATTTCTTTAAAAAAAATATATAAAAAAACATGGATAGAGAAAAACATTTTTTTCTTTATTTAAAGTAATATTAATCATTTACCTTTGAACAATTTAAGTCGTTGTTCTTTAACGATAAAATACCGCAAAATTTATTAAGCGATAAAGTGATTAATTCGTGCTCCAAAATCAAGTCTGATAAAGAAAAATTATAACTTTTATAGTTTCAATTTCGTTAATTACAAAAATGCCTTTAATTTAAAATTTCGTGAAATCGTTGTAAATTTTAAAATCCGGAATTTTATAATTTTTTTATGTTATACAGGGTTATTTTAATTGATGTCTTAAAATACAGGGTATGCTTCCTTAGCTTATTTTGGGAAGAGAAGTTTATATGAGCATATGTCCTAAACATCCGCGCCGCGTATATTGACAGGGTTCCATTTAATTACATGTAACGCAACTCGGCGAATTTTCTCTTGACGCGACGCTTCGTCTAAGTGGGCGAGCACCTTAAAACTCTTTAAAATATTTTCATAAAATTTAACATGAACCTACTAAGCCACAATGGGCTTTTTTGCTGTGAAATGTTTTTTAATTATATCCACCAATGGTGTCCGTACAAGATACATACTGCAAATGTTTAAAAAAATATTTTATTCCATTGCTTTTTTAAAAACAAAAACTATTTTTCAAATTCATATTTATTTTACAACAAAATTGACCACTTGAATTTTCTTTTTCAAGTGGACCGTTTTTGCGTAAAAAATTTAAACCTTTTTGATACATTTTTTTATATGGCCAATTTATTTTAAACTAGTAGGCTGGTGCCCTATTTTTAGTTCAAGTTTTAGCTCGAGGCGTCTTATTATTAAAAACATATTATTATAGTCAGAAAATTATTTATGTAAAAGTTTCAAACTTATCGACTTGTATATTTAAAACAAAATTAGACCTTGCATTACTATGGAAACCCTTAAGGAAATTATTTAGAATCTGTCAATGTTTTGTAATTTAACGTATTTAAATTAAAAAGTCAAAAGTAAAGGCCTTCGTTTAGTAGTTACTTGGAATATTATAAAGATAAAAAATATCTGACTGGACTCCTAGTATAGGGTAAATGTACGTTTTGTTTAATAAATTATTTTAAAATTTAATATTTACCTTTACTTACGTGTATGTTTGTCCAAGAAAAAGTACTTACTTTTTCCCACGGGAAAAAGTAATTTTATGAAAAGTCACATTTTATTACCTGTTACCAGAGATACAATGTCAATTTTTTTTCTTATCACGGAAAACATGAATTTGATTTTTTTTTAATTTTTCAGTATTCCTCTTAGTAGGTTTGTGCCAAGTTGCATGAAAAAATCTAAAATAGTTTTAAAGTTATGATAAAAAAAAATAATTAATAGTTTAAAAAAACTAAAAAAACACGCTTTTATATGCAACCGAACTAAAAATTAGAAAATAATTTTTCATTAAAAAAAATATTGTCATTTCATAGTAAAGCGTGGGGTGCATTTTACTATTTTTCATAACTTTTCCATCATAGATATTTGCAAATATAATAATTATAACATTTAATATATTATATCACCCCACGCTTTTTACTATGAAATGACAATATTTTTTAATGAAAAATTATTTTCTAATTTTAGTTCAGTTGCATATAAAGCGTGTTTTTAGTTTTTAAACTATTAATTATTTTCATTTTTAGTTTCTGCTACTCTTGACAAAATGGCGAAAAATTTTTTAATGAACAAGAGTGACAAATTTTAAAATTTTCCAACAGATTGCAACTCACTAAAAATTTCTTCTTCATTAAGTAGCAAAGTTTGAAATTTTGCCAACAGATGTCAATCCAGGCAATGTTTGGACCGTTGCCAATATATTGCAACCCACTAAAAAATTTCTTCTTCATTTAATAGCAAAGTTTGAAATGTTGCCAACAGATGGCAACCTAGGTGTTGTTTTTATAATATAATGGAATTTTTTTCCTGGCGATCCAAAAAGATAACGGGATACTGTTTGCAGATTATTGCATTGTCATGTTTCCTTAATACGTGTGCAAAGTTTCAAAGAAATCGAATAGCTGGAAGTTGGTTAAAATTAGGCTCAAAGATTCCGTTACATAGCCAGAATAGTTACAACCCAAGTTAATAAAAAGCGTGTTAACGGCATTTATTAACTGTTATTGTTCATAAAATTGAACACCAATGGTGCAACTAACCCCTATATTTTTATTGTTCATAAAAAATTGAACACTCAATGGTGCAACTAACCAAATTGTGTAAAAACTAAAAAATTTCTTCTTCATTTAATAGCAAAGTTTGAAATGTTGCCAACAGATGGCATCCTAGGTGTTGTTTTTATAATATAATGGAATTTTTTTCCTGGCGATTCAAAAAAAAGATAACGGGATACTGTTTTTAAATTATTGCATCTTCATCGGTCCTTGACACGTGTGCAAAGTTTCAAAGAAATCGAATAGCTGGAAGTTGGTTAAAATTAGGCTCAAAGATTCCGTTACATAGGTCAGATGGATAGATGTAAGTTACAACCTGTAGCTTTAAAGTAAAGAGGTTTAGGACATAATATGTTTATAAAAAAATAAATAAATAAAGTAAGGAATCATACCCTGTAGTTTTAACCATTATTTAAATAACACCCTATATTTAGCTCAGTTTTACTTGATGACAACTTAAGTTTTTTATCTTTGGACAATCCACAAATGCTAAAAAGCCTAAATAATAATAATAGCGTCCATGGGTGTCTTAAGCGGGGTAAGCTAGGAGATTTTGGTTCGAAGGAAAAACCTTCGCGGGTAGCAGGTTCCACATTCTAGAAACTCTAGGAATAGAAGAACGAACAAAGTGGGAAGTTTGGGGCCGGTACAGTAAGACCGTATAGGAATGCATACGTGCAGCAATATAAGTTTCTCTGTTGGAAACTGTGAGTGGAGGAATTATACATAACAATTCTTCAAAGCAGAAGTCATGGAAGTACCTATAAAAAGCAATAAATCCCTCACAGCCTGACGATGGTCAAAAGAGGGAAGCCTTTCTGTAAGTAAAGGATCATTACTGAGGGGAACAGCTCTTCTTTAAATGGAATTAAGAATGCTAAGGGTTGCAGGGGACCATGCCCCAAATATGTGAACAATATTCCAAAGGAGATCGGATTTGGGACATATACAAAGTGAATAAATTAGAAAGGAAAAATACTTTTTGGCTCGAAAAAGGAATCCGAGCTTTTTAAGGCTGTCGTGGCTATAGATACAATGTGTTTATGCCAATTAAGATTATTCTCAAATATGACGCCTACAAGATTGAAGGTGTCTTGGCTCTGCAAAACTTTGGAATTCCTAATTACTCTTTTCACGACAACGAACATGATTGTGATTTGGTTTCCAAACCTGCCTGTCATGCATAATTTTGTGTTTTTCTTAATATTTAAGGATTTGTAAATGAACAAATTTCTCCATTACTTTACAAAGAACTGAGAGAAGTAAAATTGGTCTATAGTTAGATGAAAGAGATAATTTCTTGGAAATTGGCGGCTCAATACGTGCAGCTTTTTAACTCCCCGAAAAATACCTGTGTCGTTAGAAAGTTCTTAAGCACATTTTTTTAAAACGACTACTGGCATGCCATCCAGCCCAAATGATTTCTTGGTGTTTCGAGAAGAAGGGATGCGCTTAATGTTTTTACCTTAAAAATAATATAGGACATTTTATGAGGAACTGGGGCAATAGTAGGAATTGGATTATTTACGGGTCAAGGGTTGAACTGGCAGCAAATTTTTGGCTAACGGTTTCGCCCTTTTCTTTAGCGGTAGAAATAAATTTATCTTCCAAAGTTATTGAAAAAAACTGGTACAAAAATTCCTACTTATGTTTTTGCAAAGGACTAAAAAGATTTAGGGACTGCCATTTGAGCAAGAAATAACTTTGTGGAGTCTTTGGCTTTAGAACTATTTTCAGTTTGCGATACTGAAAAGCCTAAAATTTTAATAATTTTTATCTTAAATATTAGTTAATTTTTTATTTTTTAACTTAATTTTAATTTGACGACGGTGGCAGACTTGCCACCGAAACGTCGTTTTTAATTAGTTTATTTTGGATTTTGGGGAGTTTTTCTTTGATTTTGTTTCAGGCGACCGGCCAGTTCATAGGGGTAAATTGGGCTGAACACGGTCAGCCTCGTATACCCCGGGACCAGGACCGAAGCGGTCCCATTCTTTCGAGGCGTATACCCAACAAAAAGACCACTTAATAATAAGTACATGTAAAACTTATACACGTCATGCCATTTAAAAATTGCCAAACACAATTTTTGGCAAGGCGTGAAAAGAAGTCCACATTTGCTTATTCTAGCCCGTAGAATATTCTGTTTGTTAAAGTTTAGCACCGTAACGTTGTACTTTTAATGTGTAGCTTGCAAATTTGGTTAAAACTCGAGTGTAAAGGCTCTTAAACCATTTAAAATTCGTAATTTGCAATACATTAACAATGTCAATATTTACCAAAACAATTATGCATAATGTGAATTACGACCTTTCAAATGGTTAAATAGCGTTTACGCATGCGTTTAATTCAATTTCGCATTTGGCTAATGCGCATTAAAGCTCTCGTGTAAACTTAGTAACTGAAACTCATTTGAAAGTATTGAGCTGATAGTAGCGTCTATAAAATATTAAATAATTATTGTTATTTTTAAAAGATTACCGTAAAAGCACATTATTTTAAAACTTTGTAATAAAAACGACAATATAAAAAAATTGTAATAAGACTGTATTTAACGATGTTATCCAACAATTTAATAATGTAATGAAGCTATTTCCTGCGTTTTTTTTTAAAGTACCTAAGTCTTATAAAAACTTAAATAAATAAAAATTAATGATATATAATTTAAAATTGCCTATATCTTAGTTGTTTTATAATTGAAAGTTTTTTATTATTTATAATTAATTTTCATAAAAAGAATTTTTAATTAATTTTTGTAACAATAGCAATAAGCATATTTTTTTGTATTTTCAAGCACTATAATTTACTCGTACACTCTAAAGAAATATTAATTTTTGTCGTTTGGCATCTGACATACTTACCCATACGGATCCTAAATATTTACTATATTTATTTTAAACTTATTTAAATAAAGACTAACTAAAACTTCTTTTTAGCATATTTTTTGCAGTAGAAATTTAAGCCTTTGACATCTGGTTATCCCATTTAAATCAATTAAGTACATTTTTTTGTAGTAAATTTATATGAAAAAAAGGTTTTATATTTGTAGATTTAAAAATGCATTGTTTTTAAGAAAATGAGGGTTTTTAATATATATATTTTTATTTGTATCTTAAATATTAATTATCCGATTTAAATTAAAGTTCTACGTTGGATAAATTCATTAAGTCTAGTAGCGTCTTAAGAGGCATCAAAAAGAATATGTCTGCCAAAAAGTTTACGCGACGTAAAAATTTAACATTTTATTTAATTTAAGCTAACAATAATACAATTTTCCGGCGATTTTTCTTTTGTATCTTGCCCAGTTTTTAAGAAATAATATAAAGTTCACTTTAGTGCATTTTACACAAGAGACATGGAGAATATTTTTTCTAATATACATTGTGTCCATGAATGACTTAACAATATCTGTAATTTTTTTTTAATTTCTAAGAAAATATATCTCTATAAAAACTTTTGCTTTATCTGAAATGCTAATAGGTATAATAAAATTTGCTGTAGAGTATACAGGGTGGTTTAAAATCACGAAAATATTACTTGGAAAAATTTAAAAAATCAGAAAAACACATTTTTGAGACTTACTTATTAAAAAGCGTTAAAAAGAAAAGTTTTCGTCACAAAAAAATAAATAAAATTAAGTAAAAAATATATATATGTTTTTGAAATGGAAGTGTTAAAACAAATTACTTCATAATATACAGGATAATTTAAAATTATAAAAATGTTATTTCGGAAAATTATAAATATTTTAATATCGCAAATAAGAAATAAAACTTTCAACTTTTTGTTAAATAAATCGTCACTATTTGTATTACTACTTACTTACACTTTAACTTTACTTGATATTGTATGCATATAAAAAGCAATTATTTACTAAAAACGAGCATATATTTTAGTTTTCAGCTAATTTTCCCAAGTAATGATAAGCATTACAAAGAAATGTATGGGATTTTTTAAATTACTTTTTTTTATTACACATTGTTAAATATATATATTTTTATTATTTTTT
The DNA here is from genome assembly GCA_014170235.1 of Listronotus bonariensis. Lineage (NCBI taxonomy): Eukaryota > Metazoa > Arthropoda > Insecta > Coleoptera > Curculionidae > Listronotus > Listronotus bonariensis. Next base: position 26,349 of record JACEGR010005360.1, read on the forward strand.
TCTAATATACAATCATTCTATAGCTATTTTCAAGCACCCTGTATATCATAGGTCAATTTTTATTATAGCTTTTAGCATTTCGGACAAAGCAAAAATTTTTTTGAGGAATAAGTTTTTTTCGAAAAGTAACATAGATAAAAAAACTTAAGAAAACAAAAAAGATTCTTTTTTAATTTCTTTTAATATAAATTAGATATACCAATTGTACAAAAGCTAGTGGCGTACATTTGTTTAGTAAGAAGTGTTCGTGCAGGTCCGCTGGACATAATTAATTTATTTAATTAGTGTTGTTAAAAAATTTAAACGAAAAATTAAATCCAATTTTAATAAGACATAGGTAAGATATTAATAAACAACGAATTTTCTCTAAAAAATTACATACTGTATCTCGGAGACCAGGGCCGGATTTAAGGGGAAGCAGGCGGGCCCCCAAAAAATTTATGGGTGTTCAGCTTCACCTTCAAACAAGTGAATAAAAGTTACATAATTACTGATAAGGACATTTTTTTTAAGGATAAAATTCCATTTACTTTAACTTTCAGGGGGCCCCACAGGCTTATCATCACAATGCTTTTCCGAAACTATGTAATGTAAAAAAATGTAATTCATGTAATTTGTATGAGCCCATAATCCTAATTTCAGTAATAAACAAGACTCGTAAATGATACATACGATGCGGGTGAGTAATTTAAAGCAACACTCTTTTGGGTAACACGAATTATCCTCTATTGTTCTATTAAAAATCTGTGTCCCCTATTTAGGTAATGCCTATTTTCTGGCCTTTTATTAATTTATGGTGTTAAATGACCGCATCAACTTGCTATAAGTTTAATAAGAGTAGGCCTAGCGCCCAGTTGATTTGCTTTTATTTTGGTTATATTGAAATTTATGGGTTTATAAATAATACATATTGTTATATATGCATAATATGTATGTACAAACCTTTTTGATTTATTAACCCGTATACGCGTATTTTGCAATTAATTATTATGGAGCTTTAATGTCTCTTTAAAGATTAATTTAGATACATATTTAATATTTATAAGCTATAAAATATATAACAGGCCTAATTATTATAACTTATAATCATCAACAAAATATTAGGCATATTATTTTAAAACTATTTTTTCTCGTTGCCCAATCTTTGCCGTTACTTAATGGAATCATGGAAAACATCGCGGATGACCTGGCAATATCTCCTATTTGCCATTCTAAGGGAACGTCCATTAATCACGTGATATTTTTTTACAAAATTTTGACCCATCGCCCTTTCCTTTAGTGATACATGGTGAGGATTTAAACTTACCCCCGTCCCCATTTCCTGTCACGTGTATTTTTTGGTTTAAAATATATTTTTTTTACAATATTATTTTTGAATAAAAGTAAGTTTAACCCAATAGTATAAGAGCCCAAAAGGGATTAGGTACCTTCACCAAAAGTGAGCTCCGTATACAGCCGAACATAAAAAACAAAAATATATCCTTTAGAAATAGGGTAAGTTAATTACATGCTCAATCAGTGTATATTCCACTAATCTGACAATTTAAAAGTGACGTAAAAAAAGGAAAAAAATTTATTTGACAATTTCGAGCATGGTAGTTTTTTTTATTTTTAGGAAAATAATTAGAGAATAACGAAAAATATATAATCCGATACGATCCGAACGATTTCCCTGAGCCAAAAAAATAACAATATTTTTTCACATACGAGTATTTAAGATCCATAGCCGCTTCCCCCACCGATGAAAATATAAACATTATAATTTTTTTCTCTTAGCATCTAAGCTTTGCAACCCGATAGGTCTCTTTGATGTAAATCTCCATTTCGCATCGTGGGCTCCCCTACTATAATATTATTCTAGAAAATAAAAAAACCGTTATAAAAATATTCAAATAGACAATAAAATTGCAATCCTTTCAACAAAAAATATACACACGTGATATCTTTCCTATACCGCCTCCCACCTATTGATGTTTAGTGATTTTTCCGAACCCCTTTCCCCCTGTGCCTTACGTAATTAACGGTCGTTCCCAATACTAAAAATTTTACATTTTTAGGGATTAAAATTTTTATTTCTATAATATATGTGTCCCAAATCCGACCTCCTTGGAATATTGTTCTCATATCTGGGGCATGGCGTCCCCCACAACCCTAAGCATTCTTGATTCTATTCAAAGAAGAGCTATTCGTCTCATTAATGATCCTTCACTTACAGAAAGGCTTCCCTCTCTTGCACATCGTCGGGCTGTGGGGATTTATCGCTTTTTATAGGTACTTCCATGGCTTCTGCTCTGAAGAATTGTCCAGTATAGTTCCTCCACTTATGGTTCCCAACAGAGAAACCCGTGGTTCCGCGCGTATGCATCCCTATACGGTCCAACTGGACAGGCCCCGAACTTCCCACTTTGTTCGTTCTTTTATCCCTAGAGTTTCTACGTTGTGGAACCGGCTGCCCGCGGAGGTCTTTCCTTCCCCCAAATCTTCAAGTATTTAAGTCCCGGGTCAACAAACTCCCTCTTACCTCGCTTAAGACACCCACGGTACGTTAGTATTTAGGTTTTTAGCCTTCGTGGTTTGTCCAAAGATAAAAAAAAAAAATTGGTATAGCTAACATGCTTTGAACACTGATTCAAGAAACAAATATTACGGTATTTGAAACAGTAGCAAAAAGAGTTTTTTTGTTTCTCCTGCAAAAGATGATTAAAAATAAAAGTTAAGAGGTATTTTCAAGTCAGCAGAGTCAGGCTCTTACTTGTTTCCACAAGAACCTGAAATAATATCATGACAAAAATAAAAAATACTAGAGTTAAAATGCAGCAAAAGCTATATTTCATCATTATACTGCAAAACCCGGAAATATTTGTTTTTAAACGATTTATAAATTAAATTTTATTTTTTTTAATAAATTACCAACATTTTTTTTTGTAGCCTTTATATTAATTTATATGAATAATAATGAACAGTTCTTGTTTTTAATGTCTCCTTCTTTTATTTTTTAAATTAAATAATTTAAACAATTTAAACCTAAAGAAATGAATTTGATGTGTAAAAACTATATTTTAGAATAAATTTGACTGATGAAAATTTCAAGATAACTGCTGGGCATCAACTTGGAAAAACAATTAAAGAAAAGGGGAGTATTGTGGCATATTCCTTAAGAGCTTCTAAAGTGTGCTTTGTTTTTCTACAATACAAAGGTAATAATATAGGTTTACCTATTACAAGATTCCGAAACTAAAAATAGGTGTCCACTAGAGACGGACGGACAGACGGAATTTTTTTAACTTATTTAAATATAAACAATTGCATCGTTTAGATTGAGAAATCTCTCTATTTTTCTCTGAAATTATTATTAAATTACTATATAGATTTAATAAGAAATTTACTTAAAATGTTTTTATATTATGTCCAGTTGCAACATACCGTGCAGATAAAACTTCCGAACCTACTGCCAGCGGAGGCCTTTCCTTCCCCCAAATCCCAAATCTTCAAGTTTTTAAGTCCCGTGTTAACAAACTTCCTCTTACCTTGCTTAAGACACCCACGGTACGTTAGTATTTAGGCTTTTAGCCTTCGTGGATTGTCCAATGATTAAAAAAAAATATGTAATAAGAGTAAAATAATTATTTCGTTGCTTTTTAATAAAACATTTTTAAATAATTTTGTTTTTTAGTGTACAACAGAAAAAAGATATATAAATTATAAATAAATTTGGAATACATTTAGACTTTTCTTTGTAGAACTTTGTACTTTTCAGCATAGAAATATTTATTTTATAGATTTTACACAGTTTATAGGTAAGTTTTGCATAAAATATTATGTAAAATTTATAGAAGAAATATGTACCTTTAATACCACCTTTGTTGCAAAAAAAACATATTTTCTCTGTAAATTTTACAAAAATTATATTCTGTAAATTTTACAAAAATTATATTCTGTAAATTTTACACACTTTTTTCTGCGAATGTAAAGGACCATTTTCCGTGCTTGCAGGATCAAAAAGTAGTATTGAAAGCAGAAATGCTTCAGCTACAAGCAATTTAATGGCACTTTTGAAAACCAACAATTAAAAAGCTTTTTAGCTGACACCATTTTCCAGGCTAAATCATCGATTAGTTGGTTACTCAAAGCGAATAAAACTTCAGTTACAGTCGAGCGTGAATATCGTAAAATGCATCTTTAACTCTTAAGCTGTAAACGGAAAATGTAACCTCAATCGTTTTCATTAAACCAGACCTACAAGTGAAATTTCACACACAATTGTGTATGTTAATATTGGAGATCGTTTGCGATTTGCTGTCTCTATCTGCAATTTTTAAAAATATTTAAAGACTAGTGTAAATTAAATTATTTATTGTGTTGCTATTATGTTAAAATTATTTTATTTTAACTTATAAAACTAATAACGGTAATTTATGTAACAAGTGTATAAAGTCATTCTTTTTAAAAAAAAAGTTTGACAGCACAAGCTGTTAGGCGGTTGCGGCAATCCTACGAGTAAAAGAAAATACATTTTATGCATGTGTGACATACTATATTTTTCCACGACCGTATAAAAATTTCCAAAATACCATTTTATACATGTTTTATTTATTTAAACTTATTAATTTTAAGCACAGCCATTATCTTGCAACACAAAATCATAGCCTCCTTATTTTTAAAGGGACAATGACTCCCATTATAACTATGCACTTATTATTTAATTTTAGAAAATTGTATATGCTTCCTTTTTGAAGAAATAATACTAAAACACTATAAATTCCTTTTCAATTTTTTAGTCATTGAAATTAAATATTACTATTCATTTATAAAAATTTCTATTAAATTAATTTGCAAACTGTCTAATTTTAAAACTACTGACAAATAAACTTAAAGAAATAATGACGAAATCAAAGGTAACTTGATCGTTTGGTTCAGTTGATGTCGCGTTTTCTGTTATATTGCATAAGTTGATAAATTTAAGGTTATTGTAGTAGGCATTAAAACAAAACACTAAGTCAAAGTGTGAAAAAAGCTTCAAAGTGTAAAAATTTTACTTTTTTTTACACTTTATGTAGTTTACTAGAATGGAGCACTCTAACTTTATGTTAACGATTAAAAAACAGAAATTTTTGAACGGTCGTAGAAAAATATGTTTTTACGTTCGTTAAAAAAATGCTGTTTTTTTAATCGTTAACATAAAGATGAAGTACTTTATTCTAGTACACTACATAAAGTGTTTAAAAAAGTAACTTTTTCTGACACCTTTGATTAGTGTTTCGTTTCCATGCCTACTACAATAAACTTAAATATCAATTTATGCATTATTACAATAAACGCGACATCAACTGAACCAAACGGTCAAGTTACCTTTGATTTCGTATTTTTTTTTTTTTTTAGTTCATGTGTCACTAGTTTTAAAATTTGACAGTTTGCGAATAAATTTAATAAAAGTTATCCGTAATAATAAATTTGGATGACTAAGAAATTGAAAAAGGAATTTATATTGTTTTAGTAACGTAGGTACATACAATTTTCTAAAATAGAATCACGGCATAGTTATCAAGAGGATTAATAATAATCGTTTGTCTTTAAAAACAGGAAGGCTATGACTTTTTGTTGCAATATAATGGCTGTGCTGCAAAAATTAAAATTTATATGTTTAAATAAATAAAACATGTACGGTTGTAGAAAAATATAGTATGTAACACATGCATAAAGGGTCTTTTTTACTCAGGGATTGCCGCACTCACCTAACGGCTATTTTTTGCCTAACTATTTGTTTAATGGCAACCCTTCGTACACTGGCACCTAAACAAATTATTTAAGATTAATTTAACACTATTAGTTTATATGCGAATAAATTAAAAATATAACTAATCAAAGTACTACATAACAATTTATTTACTTTTGCCAAGTGTGCTACGTAGCCATAAAATGCATAGTTTTTGCAATATAATTTTTAAAATATCATTTTAATTTATTTTTTTATTTAAACAAGCATTTTGAAAATACTTTGCAAATTACCAATAAAGGTTATTAGATGAGAAAAAAAATGAGTTCTTTTTTAATTTAAATATTCTTATACTGTGTGATCTTGGGTACAGTTTTGATTTACTTAATTATTAGTATGGTGATTGACGATTAACCTATTTGCTAGGTCCATAGTTATCATATAATGGGTAAAAGCTTAAGAATCTTGTGACATTTCACAAGAAAAATTAACTTTAGCTACAACTAAAAACAAAATATTAAAATACATTTTTGTTTTTCTTTCTAAAGTATCTGACCCGGTTAAATATATTTTGGAAAAAGCATGAAGTAGCAATGACAATAAAAAAAAGTAGCTTTCTGCCTTTAAGTTTTACTATTAAGTTTATTTTTAGAGACTGTCTCTATAAAAAAAATAATGTAATATCTTAATATGTAAGTTTTTTGCTCGATAAAACAGCCAAATGTAGTGAAAGCTTGTTTCACTCCAGTTATTAGGTTTGGCTGGCTGTCATTAAATCTGGAAATTTATTACCCCTAATGTGTCCTGTGAATCGTAATGGAGATTTGATATTTAGCAACCATGGAAATACCGTTGGCACCACTTGATATAATTATTGTTATAAATTTATAACACAAAAATTAACAACCATTATTTATATTTAAGTTTTAAAAAGCATACGTTAGATAGGTTAATGTGAATCTGGCAAAAGATAGTCGGACCCAAGTTGCAACCAAATATGTCTGCTACAACACATATAGGGTAAGTCTGGCAAAGCTCATTTACTCGTTATCCATAAAACTTTTGTAATTTTTTTTCGTAAGTATATAACCAGGCCTAAACTTCACAATTTAAAAATATTTTGATGAATACAGGGGTGCTCACAAAAGCGTGCCGATATAATGTTTTTTTAAAATAAATAATCCAGTATTTAATATTTTTGTTAGATTCCTCCTTATATTCTAACACTTTTTGTTATATGGTATATAGGGTTAAATCTTCAAATTTAGGAAATATCGAAGTTTCTATTGAAAAAATAGCAAATTCAGGACATTGTTTTTAAAGCTACCATTTTCCTATTTTCGAATATTATTAAAGTTGATTGTGCATGCAATTAGTTAAAATCTTATATTTGAATACCCTATTTATAAAATAGGTTTTTGTTATACAGGGTGTCCAGTGCATAGTGGTTCTTATTTCCAATGGAACACTTGTATTTTATTTTACCATTGCTTTAGGCTTTTTAATACCTATAAATTTTCTTAGGGTTTCCCTATACCCAAGTCAAGTAGTCTTTTCAATAATTTTAATTATTTAATTTTTTACGAAAAAATGTAGATATTTATTTAAAATTGGAGTAATCTTGAACAAGTAACAAAATTTATAATTCTTTTTCCTTGGTCGTCACGTATTGGGTTTCAATGAATAATCAACATTACCTGTGGATTCAAATCGCTCTTTTAGTTTTTCCAAAGCTCTTTTGCTGGGTTGTCTTCGATTGGGATATCGCATGTTATACAATCGGCATGCTAATAAACAATTTTTTCCTACGACCACTTGTGAAAATAGCAAATAGCACACTGATTTCATGCATAGAAAATGCGTTATATCACACTAGTGTTGCAAAGTACTTTACAGCACTAGTGTTGCAAAGTACTTTACAACACTGGTGTGATACATATTATGATGTCATTCTAAAAACTGCTATTGGTTTTGCAAGTGACATATTTATTGTAGTGACAGTAAAAAAAACTTTTTATTTACCTTAAACGGTAGAACCCAAATTAGCGAAAATCATCTTATTTTATATTTATTAAAATTTACGAAAAAATAAAAACATAAACAAAAATAGACATAACCACAAAAACAACTTTCACTGACTGGCACAGTGTTGTGCATTTACAATTTTTATATTTATTATATTTTGTATTATAACGTACAGTTGGTTGCCTAAGCATGATTGTCATAAATTAATAAATCTAGTGACTCAGGCATTCGACTTATTGGCGCAGTGATTAGCCGTGGTGGTACAGTTCTGTTAAGATGGCTAAATTGTACTTTTGTGTATTTTTGAATAGTTTACTTTTATGAAATATAGTTCTTAAAAGTGCATTAATGGCTTTTATTGTTAGCACAACAATAATACATATTTTTCTTAAAAATATGAGGAAAAACTGTTATTTTTACTTAGTTTTACATGTGATGTTCAGTTTCATTAACTCGTTTTACCAATTTTACCCCACCCAGCACCCCTTTTCACTCCCCGATCCCGTAAGTTTATTTACTGATATTTTTAAAAAACGGAATATTTTGGATATGCACCACTTACGTTTTATTTAGAAGAGTGTCTAAAATATGTAAGAATCGATAATTTTTAAAAACCCTTATAATAGCAGAAAACCGTATTAAACTATTAGCGTTATTACCTAACAAAACCATACAATTTTTATTAAGTGAGGGCCTTTTTAAATTCCAAAATGATAAAAGTTATATAATGCTTCTAGGTAGGTGATTTTCGATGTAAAAATATTGTCAAAACAGTATAATATAGCAGTGAGGAAAAGTATATATCACACTAGTGTTGCAAACTAAATATCACCCTAGTGTTGCAAAGTTCTCAATTGTTTTTTATTTTTTCTGAACAGACAAACTTTAATTTATTTATTTTTGGTGACTAATTTGTGGTCGTAGGAAAAATAGTGTACAGTATTCGTGTGAAAATGACTTTCTTACACTCGTGGGTTTGTCGCACTCGGCTAACGCCTCGTGCTACAATATTCCCACTCGTGTGAAATTAGTCATTTTCCACACTTGTAATGTAATATACTATTTTCGGCTTCACCGATAATATAAATAATTTCAATTAAATCTTGTCTTAAAAAATTCATTCTAAAAACTCTACACCTTACGTTAAAACTTAGACAGTAATATCATGACATAATTTATTGTATTGTTTTCTTTGTTAATTTCTCGGCCAACTAAATTTTTAAATAAAAATTAATATTTTCATGTAAAAAAAATTAAAAATATTGCAAAAAACCACTTGACTTAGGTATAGAGAAACCTTAAGAAGATTTGTAGATATTAAAAAGCCTGGTGGTATTTTCCAAGTTACCCAGGAGTAAAAAAACTTATTATGAAGAAGTTATAACATCATATTGATTTAAATATATTTTTTTAAATGACAGTAACAGGTATTTCTCTTTGTTAAATAAAATAACTATAACCAACATGTCCGATCTATAAAGTGACAGTCACGTCCGGCTATATCGGCAGTATTTCCGACATGCCTGAAATTTGGATCTGTATCATGATTCGGTAGACACATTAAGAGTAATGAATTTATAAAATTAATGACGGTCAGCCAAACCGCATAATCACAGTATAACAGCCTATACAGGCTTTCAGTGAATTTGGTCATTTTATCGAGCGCGGAACTGGCCGCCGAGATCTATGCGAGGGATACGGGTAATGGCGGTCGTTTCCTTCCACTGCCATTGCTAGATAGATCAATGGAAATGTATGGATGGGTCGTTATTTTCTACACTGACCGGCTAATTAAAATTTTTATTTTGCAAGTCTGTATTAATTAAATTATTTTATTAAATATACAGACTCTCCACGAATGGAGTTTACCATCGAACAAATTGGTAATTAGGAACTGGCACAACTCAAAAAATTATTATAAAAAAAAGCAAATTGATTTGCCAAGACACTCGAGTAACATTCAGAGATATGATGATTGACATTGGAATCATCTAGCGAGAACTGTTATCTATTAGTGTGACGAAAGTGCACATAAAAATATTCATAAATTAAAAATACAACTTTAATCTTCTCACTGTACGATTTTTTGATAATAAGAAAGCAGTAAATTTCAAAATCACGCTAACTCGTATTTTTATTGTTGTTCATAAATATGAGGCGATAATAATGTAACAATTTTTTAAAAATACATTAGCATCTAACTAGCAAAGGGTTAATCGAAAAATTGAAAGTTTTTACCATGGACGTAGATTTGCATGCTCTTCAATAAACTTCAATAGGATTTTTCTCTAAAATAATGGGGGCCAATAATTGACCCCATTAAAAATACATGGGATTTCCTATGTCCCGCCCGGCGATGCATCACCCGGTATAGGGTAATGATGGGCAGGGCTGATACTTGCCAGGTAAGGATTGTCGTACTTAGCATGCTATGACTCATCACTATACAAATATCTAGTCTAACAAGTCCAACGTTACTCAAAGGGTTCTCTAGCTGTTCCACTATATACCATGCCAGGTCAACGAAAAGGCGCCACCCTGTGGAATTAATACCTAAAATTAAAAATATCAATTTTAGTTTTTAGTAAGAACACCAGTAAAGTAATATTTTAAGCCTTAAGAAATTTACTATAAATATATAATTTAAGGTCACATTTTTAGTGAAATATTTTTTTATAAACATGTGTTCTAAAATACACCATCTCCAAGCTACACAGTTGAACTATGGAAAGTTGCCTTAAAATAATTAATTATTTTGAACTGTGACCATACTGCCCTTCTAAGTTAAAACGTCCTAATTAACAAATTGGTAAAGCGAAGAGATAATTAAGTTTTTATATAATAAGGTAGGCTGTCCACTACTTTAAATATTATTCTTTAACATTCATTTTTATGTATATGAAGGTTAGGTGGCGTCCATAAATTACGTGAGATATTTTAGGGGGGAAGGGGTCGAGGAAAATCTCACCAAATCTCTCTATGGGAGGGAAAAGGGAGGTCTGTGAAAATCTCACGTAATTTTTGTGTGGGTAGAAAGGGGAGAAAATTAAATTTTTGCTGCAGGCCTCTCCCCAGAAAAATGTGATTTATTGTTGCTTTTTGGATGGGGGACCTTTTTTCTCTTCAAACATTTTTTGAAAACAAATTCAATTTCGGTGCAAGAAATTCAGAGTTTTATATTCTTATCATAAATCTCACGTGAGAATAAATTAGGGAGAAAGGGTTAAAAAATCTCACCCAATCTCATCAAGGACGGGGTCCAAAATATGGAAAAACACCTCACGTAATTTATAGACGGCCCCTTACTATTTTTGGACTTTTTATCTTGGCCACGTAAGACACGAACCATATTATCTGTCAATATAAGAAAAATTTAAATTTTGTATTATGACGTTTTAATTAGACAGGGCAGTTTGCATTAAATTTTACATAAATTGGCACACCTCTACTACTTTACTACTTTACACAGTGTGTTAGTTGCTTGCCCAAAAAAAGTAAACATTTAATTTTATGGGAAAATTAGAAAAAGTAAACATTAATATGATTAAAATTTATGTATATAGACTGTCCACGGATGGAGTAAACAAGAGGATAAAAGGACCAAAACTCTTAACGATTAAACTTTATTCTTCATTAAAAGTTTTGCTTGTAAGAAAATAGGGTTCACGAAAAAAAAAAGGTTGATTTTGTATACATGGTTCGCAAAAACTTAAAAACATTATTTTTCCAAGAATAAACTACCTGTATTTTTCATTTTTTAGCTAAATGTCAAAAAAGTTATTTAGAATCATGTTTGTAATCGATAAAAGCAATAAAACAAAATTTATTGAAATTCATAATTTGACGAAAACTGGCGTTTACAGTTAAAAAATTATGTTATGTATGAAAGCAGGTGTTTAAAAAATAAATTATAAAAGTTTTTGGGTCATTTTATTATAAAAATTTAAAAACTTCAAAATCAGTGTCATGAATCTTTTTAATACCCCTGTTACTTTAATAAAGTTATTCTAAATAAAAAATTTTAAATGACATTATGCCTTAAAATAAAAAATAAAGGTAGTTAACTCTCGTAGAATAATTATGGTTTTTAAGTTTTTGCGAACAATATATACAAAATCAACATTTTTTCTTCGTAAATCCTATTTTTTACAAGAATTTTTTTATAGGGAAAGACTTTTTTGAAAAATTAAATTTTTGTCCATTTGTTCTCTTGTTAACCCTATTCGTGGACAGTCTGTAGACTAAAGTTTTTTAAAATTAAGCTATACCAGCAAGTTGACCAACAAAAATCATAATATACCTTTGGTTTCTTTTCAAATTCAAACAACTAACATAACCTAGTAGGCTGTGACTGCTTGTTTTAATAATATTTGTTTGCAATGATAATTGGTTAGAAGTTAACGAACCTTGTGTATAATAAGCACACTGTAATTTTCTTTTGTTTTTTGGGTGAGGTATGGGCGCAACTTACAATGGCTGTAGCTTGGATGGGGTGTATTTTAGAACATTATATTTATAGGGAAAAAAGTTTTAAAATATTTGTACTGGATTTTAAAACAGTTTAACCAGTCTAAAAAACATAGGAACAAAGCATTCATAACCTTTGTGCTGCAACATCCTAAACACTTATAAATTATTAGATTTCATGTATAGACATATTATTGCTAGCAAAAGAAGCTTAAATTTACAACATCTTTCTAATATTCGTCTTAAACAGATTTTAATAAATCAAGAAAGCTAGTGTTGTGAAAATTTTTATTCATTTTCATTGATTTATTTGACGTTTTTGTAGCATATAAAAGAAAGTACAGGCTCTTCATCCAAATATATTTCCCCATTTCTTTTATATTTTTTAAAATTAAAACGCGCAGCAGGGGTTTGCCTTTTCGAATTACTTTACGATTTATGTCTTTATTTTCACTTTAAGTCTATACATTAATTTTGAATTTCAGAAGGTTTATGTTGCCATAATTTATAATGATATAAGTGAATAAGCATCGTGCCAAGGGATATTCCTGGATTTAAGATTTCGCATGTTTGATAAATTATGACCCCCAAAAATACAAAAATATAAAATTTTCCTAAATTGGTAAAGTAAAAGAGGATACCTTTAGTATTTAAATGTTTTAATATACATGGTGTCAAACTTTAGGAATGATTCTACAATAAAAAATATAAAAATAACTTCATATGAACACATGTCCTAAAAATCATACATTTTGGACTACACAGTGTTATAATAAGCACCAGGCTGACGAGGCTACTGCCTAGGGCGCCGTAAAAAAATAGGTGCGAGACATTGAAGATTTTAAAAAGTTTAGGGCGGGGTGGGATAAAATAGGCACCAGATAGGTAAGGCGCCCTGAAATAAAAATAGGCTTCTCACAGAAAAAGGCCTTTTTGTTGCTCTTTAGAATTTTTGTCTTCCTCTTTTTTTAAATAAAATAGGCTTTTTAGCAAGTCCAAACTAGGGCGCCCCAAACAGTTATTACGGCCTTAAAACCACAGGTGTTTTTTTAATTCTCGCTTAGTTTAAAATAAAGGACGTGGCACAATGAGCATTGCGAAGTGCTTTCGGTTAGAATGATCCCAAATTTTAATATTTTGTAGATTTGTTCTTTCTAATCAACCTCTTAACTCTTTTGGATCTGACCTGTAAATTCGGAGATATTTAAAGTTAATACTTTTAATTTTAGAGATTTTGCACCAAAACTGGTTTTTGCCTATTTCACCCTTTTTTACCTACACAGCGATTTTTGGGTACAGAATCGGGCTATTTAATTCTGTACAAAATATGTTTTCTTAGACCTACGTCACTCTTAGTGGCGGCACAAACATAAAATAAAATCTAGAAAAAGCAATTTTTTTATACTATTGTGGATTCAGAATAAAAAACGATTTACTTTTTTTTATTTTTTGGTATGTTATTTAGAAATGCGGAGAAACAGTGGGGCTAGGCTACATACGTCAAAGCTGATCAAGCTTTGTGCGTTACCGTAAACGTAGATAATTATCGATTTACTGTATCCAAAAACCAAACTATGTGTTATAATAACTAAGGGGTTATATACAGTTGAAATTTTCAAAAAATCGAAATTTTTTTATTTAATTTTTTCATGTACATATATGTATTTAAGAATACACACAGAAAATTTTATATCGTTTCGGTAAATATTTTCGAATTAACAGGCAAATTTAAAAGGGCGTTTTAAAGTGTTTTTCAAACTTTAAACGCGTTTTTCTCAAAATGGTGTTTTCAAAGTCGGTGACCAACATTACTCGAAAACGGCTAAACCGATTAGTCTTAAATTTTAACACCAGCTTCTCAAAGATTTTTTAACGATAAATATTTTTGTTTTTATAAACAATTTAAGGCATAAATTTTGGTCAAAAATCGAGTTTTTTTTTGAGAGACTGCCGTGTCAAAAAAAATATTTTGCCTATTTTTGATTAATTACTTTATTAAACATTACTTTAACAAAATCTGTTTAGTTTTTTAATTTTAGAGGATACAGTTCAGAGATATAGTGGTCACCGCAAAACGTCTTTTTGAGAGGAGCTCCCGGAGATCAGCTGTTGCTTCTTTCCAAATAAATATTTTTACTAATACTAAATAGTAAAACACAGTTAAAAAATACCCTTATAGGTGTACACATTTCTAGATCAATAACTGACCCAGAAATTTAATTTGGGTTTTTCTAATTTAGACTACAAAAACTAACCAGAACTAACTTTAATACACTTAAATTATTCCCTATTAAGAAGACTTTTTAAAAATTACATAAAATAAAAGTTAGTATTTCGAAAAATTACCTGTTTGAAAATTTACCCATTCAAAAATTGACAATTTAAAGAGTTGAAAACTGAAAGTGCTAAGGGGGCGTCCATAAATTACGTGAGGAATTTTAGGGGGGTCTTAAATTTCATTGTAGGGGAGGGGGAGGTCTGTGCAATTATCACGTAATTTTTCTTCCTCTAGAAATAGAAAAGAGTCAACGAGATTTTAGCAGCTCCTCCCAGGAAAAATGTTTCCTGTGATGCAATGTCACTTTTTGGGTCAAGGACCTTCTTTTTTGCTCTTCAAAATTATTTCGACGACAAATTCAATTCCCATGTGAAAAATGGTGCCTTTTTACATTCCCATAAATCTTACTTCAAACTGGGGGATGGGGAGGGGAGATTGAAGCAAACCTTATCAAATTTCACCAGGGAAGACGGGAGATCCAAAAATAAAAAAAACGCCTTATGTAATTTATAGACGCCCCTTAATTTATCCAAGTGCAAAAATATATTTTTTTTTGTTTTTTATCCATCCTATGTGACAGCCCAAATATTCCACTTGAATACGGTGCCAAATTCACTCCAGATATAAGTTGAGAGCACTCGTATGTCTTACATTATACTTTTTACTAATTTCCTTGATTTCTGGGGATTTTTAATTTTGGCACTTACTTTAATTATTACTTTTATTTTATAACTGTCTTTTTGTAAAACTCTCTATTTGAATAAATGTCGTTTAAACAATTATTTATCATTCCAAAAACTGTCCAGATACCACTTTTGAAGCTTTATTACAGAAATTTGTCTGGTAAATTGGGTTGGATCGTTATATTTTTGCGTTAGGATTATAATTGGAAAGACACAATAATTTTTAGGTATGCAAATCAAGATATGTAAGACTAATTACAGTTTTAAATTAAAAATCTAAAAGAAACAGCAAAACCGTCTGCGGTAACAAGTTTTCCACTTCAGCTAACTACAAAGTGGAAACACATACCTGTGTAGAAAGAGATTCTGCGATAGCCATTCCCTTTTCTATAAATATTTGTACTTCAAAGCCATTTTCCTATAGCCCTTTGAGGTTCGTTGTCAAAATGGAATAAAAAGTCCAGTTTTATAAAGTTGATGTTAGGTAAAGAATTCAGTTCTTAAAACAAAATAAGCAATGGGGTTGGTTTTGTAAAAGGAAGAAATAGCTTTGTTTTTAAAATTATAATATTTAATAGAAGGGGAGCCCACGATGCTAAATGGGGATTTGCTCGAGCGTCATAGAGACCGATTGGGTTGTAAAGCTTAGATGATAAGAAGAAAAAAATATTATATAAAGTATACTTTTTCATCGGTGGGGAAAACGGCTATTGATTTTTAAATTAGTCAAAAAAAAACTGGTAATATTTCGGCTTGTGAAAATCGTTCGAATCGTATCGGATTAAATATTTTCCTTTATCTTTAAATTATTTTCTTTACAATAATAAAAAGGATAGTTACGCCCAAAAATGCCCAAAAAATGTTTTTTTACAGCTTTCTAGCTTTCCGCTTTTTTATTTTACTATCACACTGTTAGGTTAGTGAAATATACACTATTAAGCATGTAGTTAACTCACCCTATCTTAATCTGACACGCTCGAAAATTTCTGATGGATATATTTTTGTTTTTTACGATCGGTCCTGTATACGGGGCTCATATTCGGTGGAGGTACCTAATCGGGTACAAAGTATCTTTCGGTTATTAATCTGCCACGCTGTAGTAAATCTTGAAATCCCCCTCTTAGGCTCCTCTATCATAACGTTTTATCACCGAGTCAATTTATTTTTTTACATATTTTTTTACCTTATCAAAACCAAAAGCTAACTTTTTTTTCACCCTTTCGGGGTCATCCCACCCAGGTCCGACGACCGCCCCCTAGGTGATGCCCTGCAGCCTGAAGGCTTATTGTACCTTGACCCCTACTCCTTCTCATTCACACACCATTCATTCCATAACTTGGATGGTTGTTGCTCGGTCCGCATCCCCGAGCAGAACACCGTGTGCCGTTGCCCAAAACACCGCTGTCGCCGGACACCCATCCAAATTATGGGCGCGCATTCTACTGCTTAACTCCGGAGATCGACTCTTGCCGATACAACCGAAGCAGCCACAAGCTAACTTAAAAATGTAAGAGTTTAAAACATTGAAAATTTGTGACTTTACAGACAAGTAATTTATTAGATTATACAGTAAATTCATATTAAAATTACATCACTTTAACAAATGAAAACTAGACCCAGAGATGTAATAATGGTATTTTTGCCTTCCAAACATAAATTCGTGCTTAGAATTTAGCTGTCAGGTCAAATGTATTTAAAATAACTTAAAAAAAAAAACGAAAATTAAAACATAAATTTTGACGCGTTATAAAATTTGTCGGTGAATGTCAAGTTTGTGGCCAGGAAATAAAAGTACAGCAGGAAACGTGAATCGCATCTGTATAACCACTTTTTTATTCTTGGGAAAATCGCTAATGAATATTCAGAAAACTAAATAAACAACCTTGTGTTATCGACATACTCCTATCTACTATTCAAAAGGAAAAAACACCTATAATCAAGATTTACATAAAAATTTTAAGTAAAAAAAACCAAAAGAAAAAACATCAAAACATAATATCATTTTGTAGGTCAGGTATCTATATTTTGTAATAATTTGGCAGATCTATTTATTGAATAGTTATACCCCAAAACCACTATGGTTCTTGTATAACAAAAAAAAAAAAGTTTTTTCAAATATGTAAATTGTCAAGGACGAGTGCACCAAGTCCTTTATTAATAAATTTTTCAATAGGCATTTCGCCAACACTCCTTTAGACAAAGGAAGGTGAAAAGCGTGCGATTTTCATCAACATTACAACAAGTTCTATAAATGGTTAAAAATTACAAGCTAGTAAAAATATGAAAAACACAGCAAGTAATGCCATTTAATAAAATGTCTCCTTTTAACTGTGGAAAGTGAAGTGCAAAAATGATTAGTTTTTTCAATATAACTAAAATAAAAAAAGCACACAAAAAAGCGTTTTTAATCACGATTTGCATGCCAAATGTCAGAAACGATGAAGAGGGTATAAAGATACGCGCACATACGAGGGTATCGGAGGGACGGTACGGATCGGAAAACATAATCACAGTAAAATTAAATGAAGCAGCGTACATACTCGGTTGGTAAAAAGTACTGCAACTCCTAAATATCTTTAAAACTGCTAGAGTTAGTAAAATTCCAAATTTTTAAAATTCAATCTTTACCAGTTACCAAGATTTGACAACAACTCAATTTTATTAAAATTTGGTAAAAATGCTGATATCACTAATCAATTGGGCATGCCTTAAAACTCAAATAATAAATTTTGTAAACACGTCTTTAGCGGTATTAAAGATATTTAGGTGCTAACGTACTCATTGCTAAAAGTGTAGTGGCTATATCTCGGCAACTAATAAAGACTAACCAGAAACTTACTAAACCTAATCCGCCCAATTTAATGCAATAAAAATAAAAGGAGCATTTCGTTTAAAAATTAAGAAAAATTGATGTAGCACAAAACTAGGAAATCTGGGTACAGTGTCGATATAACTTTTTAATTCCACATGTCCAAAACACCTTAGAAACCAATTTTGGTAAAAGTAGCTTTAGCGGTTTTAAAGAAATTTAAGAGTTGCGGTACTTTATACTAACCTAGAATACAGACAGGTCCACACTACTAGAAACATAGACAGGAAACTGAAGAATTTACTACAGTCCGCAAAAGAACTTACTACGTCTTTGCAATGACTGCGGCTGCCAAAAAGAAAATAATATTTTAATTTAAAATAAAATCTTTAAAAACAATCCACATTTATCGCATCGTTTTTGCGAGTTTTGTTTACTCTTGCTCGAGTTAGGCAAATGAAAGTCAATTCGCCCATGTATTTTCTATGTTTTTCCTACATGTATGGGGATGGGACGGTAGGTACAAAATTTAAAAAAGCCCGCTAGAATATAGCATCTTAAATTAAAATTCCACCGATACTGTTTTATATGAGCGATAAGAATCAAAGATTTAAAAAATATTTTGAACCTTCTAAAAAATTACGCGCCAATTCATATCTACAGGTTTTACCCTGGGGGTTTCCAGCCCCGGTAAAAAAGCGCCCACTTGTAGGATTAACCCGTGACTTACCAGTGACTCGCAGGTGTGTGTCATTTAATTTCATTGAAACTATTTGTTCCGATCTGTACCGTTCGTCCGATGCCGTCATATGTGCGCGTACCTTTAGAAAGAATTTATTCATGTTTAACTTACTACCAGTCAAAAAATTGTACAAATTTATATTTTTAAAAAAGAATTTTGATTTTGTACCCCAAATTATAAAAATGGGAAAACATATTTATTATTCCTTAAAAAAATATATTAATATAAAATCTTTTTATGGAATAATTCAACATTTGGTTCCGGTAAGTAGCTGTGGAATGAAATTATATTAAACATAAACAAACTTGGTCCATCGCTGGTGTAAAGTATATTTCTGTTTGTATTTTTAGGCTTCAGAAAATCGCCAAAGAAAACCGTCAAAATTAGTTAAGATTTTAAATAATTTAATTGTACAGAAAAACGCATGAAATTTTTCATTGTTAGTATTCAGAAAGCAAAAGTAGATAAGCGAAACCATATTTTTAAAATATGCGATGTTTTAGTAAAAAATACCGAAACCCGTTTTAACTTAACATCTTTTATTTGAGACAGACTATATCAGCAGACGATCACCTTTAGAAACGAGAGCCCGCCTTGGGCAGCTCAATTTTTCAGAAATACGAATTGTGGAGAATGCAATACGGAAAATTCAATTTAACCAACACTACGACGATAAAGGTGCACTCGGACAGTAAATCCCAAATCCTTTGAGTATGTTAGATGCATATTTCAGATGCATTTCAATAAAACTGATACATGTCTTTTAGGGATGAAGTCGAAGATATTCAATCATACACACATCAATTTTAATGTCCACAAAATGGAAATTTAAATTTTTATTAGGGCATTAAAGTATTTCATTATTTTTTTGTATATTGCGAAAATTCTGATGAGTAATGCTCTGCAACTTTAAGTTTTATTATTTATCTTTTTTAATTTATAATCATAGATGTTAAAGTAAACGAAAACTACATTTATTTTCAATAAGGTACTTTAAAAATGCTTAAAGAGAAAACGTGAGCAGTTTTTGGGTACATCGTGACATAATCCTTTTTTTATTGCAATAAAATGGATATTAAGAAATAGTAATTTATGTAACAAGTGCATAAAGTGATAAGTACTTTTTTACGAATGGGAAGTTTGGCAGCACAAGCCGTTAGGCTAGTACGGCAATCTCATAAGTTACATAATATATTTTTCCACAACCGGATAATTTCCAAAATACCATTTTATACAAGTTTCATTATTTTAAACTTTTTTATTTTCATTTTTGCAGCACAGAAATTGTATTGCAACAAAATGTCATACCCTTCTTATTTTTAGAAAATTATCCTCTTCGTAACTATGCATTTAATACTTAATTTTCGAAAATTTTATGTACTTACTTTTTGTAGAAATAACACTACAACAGTATATTCCTTTTTAATTTCTTAGTTATCCAAATTCAATATTACTATTAATTTATAATAATTTCTATTAAATTTATTTGCAAACTGTTAAATTTGAAAACTAGTGACACATGAACTAAAAGAAATAATGACGAAATCAAAAGTAACTTGATCGTTTGGTTCAGTTGATGTAGCGTTTACTGTTACACACAAGTTTATTGTAGTAGGCATTGAAACAAAACACTAATTAAAAGTGTGAAAAAAGCTTTAACGTGTTAAAAAAAATACTTTTTAACACTCCAGAATGGAGTACTGTACCTTGTTTACGATTTAAAGAAAACATTTTTGTTAACAGTCGTGAAAATATATATATATAAAGAGTAAAAAAAAGCTTTTCGTAAAAAACTGTATTTTTTATATATCTCTCATTTTAAAAGAATACCTTATTATCTTGGCTCTTTGCATATAAAAGTAAAATAAATTTAAAGAGCCAAAAAATGTGCCTCTCCTTACACCCCCACCTGGCACCCAAAGCCATAGGCACATTTTTCTAAATTATACAACCATATTATAAATTATAATTAACACCTTTATGACTAAATTATACTGCATATATTTTTTTACTGAATAAAGGTCTGGTCACACAAAACCGCACCAAGGCCGCACCGAGACCGGATTCACAATGATATAGGAAAGGTGGGCCAATTAATTCGAAGATATTTAAAAGTTCTTTTCATGTCCTCGGAAATATGAAAAGCATTTTTGTCAAGCTGAGTCAATTCTTTTATTTATGTATATCTTCTTTTAATAAAACATATTTTTTTACTTATCTCTGTTCCTTTTTAACCAAAATTAAAGTGTAGTATAGGTAAAACTGTGTTACCCTATTTATAAATATTCATTTTACCATCAGGTGTAAGGTACGTGTCCACCAAAGCAACAATGAGCAACTTTTTTATTTATGTTGCATGTTTCCAAAAAAGTCCTTAATGTTCCTGGTCATTGTAGCAACAAAATAAAAATGTTTTTGTATGTTTCGTGTTTCCATTTTAGGTCGGTAAAATAAAGTAAAAGTAGAAACAAGAAGAAACAAATTTAGTTGTTGCTTCGGTGGAGACATTTAGTTTTTAAAGTTGACAATGTGTAAACGTAAAAAACAATAAACAAAACTAAAAATGTTCCTTATTTTAGTTGCTTTAGTAGAGACAAATAGTTGAAACTTGTTTATATTTGTTCCGAAATTTGGTATACAAAGGAACATTTAGTAACAAAAAGTTCCTTATTGTTCCTTTGGTGTATACGAACCTTAATATAACAGACTCATATAACTGCAATTTTATTAAATACAAAACTTTTTGCACCGCATCCCCTTACATTTCACCAGCCGTTCGCACGGCTGCGGGCGCGTTGCGTTTATGTGTAGCCAGTCCTTAAAATGTATGTTATTAAAGTATGTTTTTGCATCACCAATATTTATAGTATAAAAGTAATACATATTTTTTATCTAATATTTTATTTACAAGTATTAGATGTATGAAAATCATGTGTAATAAATACAAGAAGAATAATAAAGTTTTTCTAGCAGACCAGTATTATTATTTTTTTTTGCTAATTTATAATTTTGCTGTAGTATAAATAAACCATGGACTTGTGTACTAAAAATACAAATCAAAAGATTTAATTTCTTTAAAATCCAACAAAAATTTAATATTAAATCATCGCCCAACTCAAGACCACAATTTTAAATTAATTTACGATCCCTTTGTTTTATGGTTATTATACCTGCATAACCATCTATTACACCCACTACTAAATTATTGAAATGGTAATTTGCGTACAAAAAATAGACACTGACGGTCTATACCAAAAAAAAATAATTACTTGTGCTTGTAAAAAAGGCAACACATATTATAAACTCCATTGCGCGGCGAAGAGTGGGAAGATAGTTATGTAAATTATTGGTATTTAAAATATATTTAAATTTGGCCTAAGACTTTTGTTTGGTATTTTCCAAGTATGTTTATATAAAGGGTAGCCCGTAAAAATATATGACTCTTTTATTACTAGTTTTAATTTAAAAAAATACATTTATTAGTTTTAAATAATAGGTTCTAAGCTGATTTCTGTTTGGAGTTTTATTAATTTGTTCAGCAAGTTTGCATAGATTGGAAAATGAAAATATAAATAAAAATGTTAAAAATGGGTTAAATTACATTAAAGTATACATAATTATTTTTTTATTCTGCAATTAAAAAAAACATTAAAACTTCCAAGGACAATATCCAAATAAATTCCAGAACACACATAAAAAACATGTTTTCCCTAAACAGAGGTTTAATTTACAGGATTTTTTATTGTACAGCAGCAACAAAAAGAAACGGTTAATTCTAATTTTTTTATTACTTTTAATCAGACTTTACGGTAAAAATTACAAATGTCCTTATATCTATCATAATATTCTAAAAATTAATTGTAAAATTAATACTGTCTTAACAAAGAATAATTTAAAAAAATGTTTACCGTTTTTATTAAAATGAGAATAATACCAAAAGCTAAAAAATACTTCGATCCTAGCTACCAGATTACACCAATGTTCTCATTAATCTTGGGTATTATTAGACAAACAGTAAAATCGTTGGGCATGTAAAATTTCTATTATAATATTTTCTTTGGATACGCTACGTTCAACGATTTTATATTTGTCTGATCAGTACCCCAGAATAATGAGAAGATTTGTGGGATCTGGAAGCTAGGACTTACTGAATTAGTTTTTAGCTTTTAGTACAAGAAACCGTTTAACATGAAATAGTTATTTTTGTACCAAGGGCGTAAAATAGCACTTTTACGCCTGCGGCTGAAAAGTTGCTGTGGGCATAAAAGTGCTTTACGCCAGAGGCGCAAACAATATTTTTGTACGACTAAAATTAATATTTTGGCATTTTATCTAATTATTTTTTTCTTTTTTTTTTTTGTTGTATACAGTAAGGTCCTAAAGTCAGTCGCCCCCCTTCTAACCTCTGAACCGTCTTGTGGTGGGTCTTGTGGCACATCATTTTAAAGCTCCTGACAGGTACTTTACAACCCCAGAATATAAGGTCAATACCTTCACCTACTACAAAATGGCGGTAGTTTTCAAATTACCTAAATACCTGATTTGAATGGCCATTTTTCCGAAACTAATAAAGTTAGATGTACCTAATATGATATTTTCTTAAAGCTCTTTTAACGATTTTAATGGTGATACTAGTGGTAACATAGAGGGTAGCAAAAAAAGTATATATTTCTTTAATAACGCACCTTGTATATTATATCACCATTAAAAAGATCTTTAAAGAGCTTTAAGAAAATAATAAATTAAGTACATTTAACTTTATTACTTTTGAAAATATGGCCATCGAAATCAGGTATTTAAGTAATTTTAAAAGTACCGCCATTTGTAGTAGGTAAAGATATTGACTTTATATTCTAGGGTTAAAGTACCTGTCAGGAGCTTTAAAATGATGTGCCACAAGACGCTCCTTTCTCTTAATTTTTTTTTTCGTAATATGGCGCCCAGTTGTCATCTTGACATTTAGAGCTTTTATTGTAGTTAAAAAATTGCAGACGTTGGTCATAAAATATTGTTTCAAGTTTCATGAAAATATATCGAACGGTTCAGAAGTTAGAAGGGGGGTGACGAACTTTAGGATTTCACTGTATAGATTATTAGTATACACCAAAGGGAACCGGTAGGAGAAAATTTGCCAGCTTTAAATGTTTCAAATTGTAATCAGTATAATTTTAACAAACTTTTGTTCAATTTAAATAAATTGTTATGTTGCGAAAAATATGGGACATTATTTTATTTTATTATTGTTAAAATTTAGAAATGCCGGCGTTTTTATACTTTGTTGCCCTAGGGCGTAAAATTGCAATTTTACGCCCTTAAATGGAAGCGTAAAATTGTATTTTACGCCTGGTCATAAAAAAATATATTTGTTTTAAATTTATTTTTAAATGCGCCTTCTTAGTTTTTTAATAAATTTGATTTTTGATGATTTTTGTTTAAAATAATTAAAAACTGTTAATATTTTTTTTTCATTCAATTTTTACTGAACAAAAATTTTTAATTAGAGTTATTTTTAATATATTGCAAACGACATGAAATAAAATTTGACATTTAAAATGACTTTCACTTTATAAATATAAACAGTAACGATATACAAGTATAATAAAACCATTAAAGAAAAAATGTTGCAAAGAAAACCAGAAAATATTTTATTCAATTATCAGAAAATAAAAATGCGGAAAAGGTAGAGCAGAACAGCTCATAAGTTCTTTTATTCAGTAAGCAATCTGTTAGCTTTCATACTTCGTGATTCATTTCGTTTTTCCGTTTCCGTATTTTGCCCAAGTAAAAAGGAGCTTAGCATAGAAAAAACGTTTAAAAATTGTTTTTAAACGTTTGTAATAATAAACGTGTTACTTGCTTTAAGGGTAAATAAGTAAATATGTATCTAAATTAAAATAAATCTTGACCTTCCAATGGAGAGTAGTTCTTACAACGGAATGTAATTATTAACATGTTATTATGAAAGGTGTCCAACTATATTTTGACCCATTTTGAAACCGAATACCTTTAAAACAATAAGGTATTCAAAACACTTACCACCATACAATTTGGTTGTGATATTCTATTAACACAAAAATAGTCGATTTTCCGATATTGAGCAACTTTGTTAATTAAATGGAAGACCATATACTGAATGGGCAATATTTAAAGGTATATCGGTGTGAAAAGCACCAAGAAAATAAGAATGAGTAATCACTTATCCAAAATGTTTACATGCCGGTATTTGCGTCTTCTTTCCACAAATTACCTATGAAAGACTTCATTTAGCTGATTCTGTATTTTTCTTTAGTCTAAAAATTGAATAATTCCTCTTCAAAAAAATGTATTGTAAGCAATAGGTAATAAAATTTATCTTTAAGAAATTAAGTGCATTGCAATTAAGAGTATTATTTGACAACAAAAATTTACTTCATTTCAGGTTACATAAAAAAGACTGCGGCATTAAAGCTATACGTAATTCATAAAATAATAGTTGCAGTAAAGTTAGCTTACTTTTTAAATTATTTTGGTAATATTTTAAATAACATTAAGCTTTGTTACCGTATTTTTGTTTTTCTGTAACCTTGTATTTAACAAGTTTTTATTATCAAATACCTTACACTATTAATTGCCACGCAGACAATTTTTAGAAATCAATAAAGTTACTTTATTTTAAAATAACCATTACTTTTATGTTACAATTTTAGAGAGGAAAACATTAAGTTTTAAGATTGTGGTTAATTATACATGGTGTTCTATTTAAAATAAAAAAGTTGTCTTTTATCGGATATTCGACCATTTTTTTGTAAAGTAAATGTCACCCAAATGGCGAGGATATGACAAATAAACATTTTAAAGAAAATTGAACTGTTTTCAAAAAATTAGTTAAACTTGCCAAAAAGTTAAAAATAATAAAAAAAGAAGCCAGGTAATAGCAAATGGCATTAAAGTATAAAATCATTTGTGTAAAATAATCATAAAATTGAGACATGGTATTACCGGACTTTTTTTATTTATTTTTTTAACTTTTAAGTGAGTTTTACTTTTTTTTAAGCCGTTCCAATTTTTTTAATGTTTATTTTTTCTATTTAATTTATTATTATTACTATGAAATCAGCAAATATTCACTAAAAAACAGTACCTCTTTAAGCGGTTAGCTGCAGCCCTGTGTGTATCGATTTATAGGCTTTTGACAGAAATGGAGGTTTAATTAGGGAATTAAAAAAATTAACAAACCAGAACTAACCATGACCCGCCCACTTATACTCTGTCTTCGGTTTTTAGACTATCTCTCAAAAGCTTTTAAATCGATGCCCACGGGGCTGCAGCTAACCGCTTGTAAATTGCATTCTATCTGTTAATAGCGTATACATCGATACACGCAAGGCTGCAACAAATTGATACATACGGGGCTGCAGCTACCTGCTTGTCTTTTAGTTCATTAAGACGGGTTAATTTTACCCCAAGGTTTTCGATTTTAAATGCGCTCCTGATTGCTCCTTTTTAACCGACTATATTCCTTATTATCCTAGCATATACCTATCTAGAAGCAGCTTTGCCGCACGAACAACGTACGGCAGAGAAAAAAAATAGGGTTAGTACCTCTCTTTCTTGCAATCCTGATTATTTGTTTTATGGGACCACTGCATAAGCACACTTTTTCAAATAAAAAAAAATAATAAAATCGACTTACAAACTCTGGAGTAATCGCGTAACGTACACAAAAAAAAACATACAGGCTAATTGAGAACCTCCTCGTTTTTAAATCGGTTAAAACCTTTTAAAAAATCTATAGACGGATACGATAACAAGCGTCAAGCGGCGAGTGGAGAGCGGAGAGTGTAAGAGTCCTGCCTTTGATCTTCATGTTAGCATTACAAAAAATGTATTTTTTAGTCATTAGGGTAATATTTAATGGTGACTGCAATATACTGGAGCAAAAAAGTCTTACCGCTTGTCACTTAAACCGAAAAAATATTGGTTTCCGCATATGTAAATTGGATTTAAAACGCCGATTATCACAAAATAATATAGCCAGTACCGGCCACCAGTACAGAAAGTTGACACTCTTCGCTTGCTACTTGCGCTTGCAATCGTAGCCGAGGCCAAAGTTCTTCTGGGAAAGCAGCATTTCGATAACTTTATTTGTTTTAAAGGTATTCGCGTTCAAAATATGGTGGGACAATCTGTATTAATAGTCAGTTTTATGATAATTAAAAACAATATATTTGTTTACATTTTACCGCTAAAGAGTATATGACATGGTGTTAATATTCAAAAACCAGCAATATAATTGACGCATAGTATATTGTACAGGGTTTTCCATTTAAGAGGAAAAATGGCGTACTTTTTAAATTTCCTCTTACTTTTAAAGAAATTCAAGCTAGCCAATCGGTGTATTTTAGCTCGAGGAATTTAAAAATCGTATTAAAAAACAATTGTATGAAAAACAAAAGAATTACGTTATCAATGTTGCATTTTTTAAATGGAACACCATATTTATTATTATAATTTTAAATTCTATGGTCAATTCTAAGTGATTTTTATTAGAGGTATTAGGTGTTTATCCTTTACTGTCTTTGAGTTATTAAAGCTTAAAGATTTATATTTTCGGCTAATATTAATTAATTAAATGTATTAATACGTAATAAAGGTAATACAGGTCATTACCTAATGCTTTAAAGTCAATAAAATTTTAACCTATTGGTAAATTTTAATACTAGTTTTTAAACTGAATTATTCTTTAGATGAAAAACTACAGATAGTAACGCTATGTTACAAGTGTGGTAAAAATGCCAGTGAAGCAAAAAAAGATACATTATAATATAATATATAAACTAAATAATTAAATATAAATAATATTGGTAAAAATTTCAATGGCTTTGAATTATCAGGTAATCACCTGCATTACCTGTATTTTATATCGAAATATTTAATTAAATAGGTCAAAAATGTGACCTTTTAAGCGTCAATAACTCAAAAACAGTAAATGATAATCAGGTAGTACCCTTAATAAAAAAACACTTAGAATTGACCATAGAATTCAAAATTATAATAATAAATATGGTATTCCATTAAAAAAATACAATATTAATGGGCAATCCTTTTGTTTTCAGGAATTTTTTTCAATACAATTTTCAAATTCCCCAAGCTAAAATACATTTATTGGCTATTTTAAATTTCTTTTAAAATATGAGAAGAAGTTAAAAAATATGCCATTTTTTTGTCTTAAATTAAATACCCTGTGCATTTTTGATGTACCTTATATGGTATATTCTTAAAGCTTTTTAAATTTAGTTTTTATGGTAATATTATATAAAATACAGGGTGCTTCATTAAACAAATATATACTTTCACATTATCAAGAGGATCACCATAAAAAAATATTTTAAAGAGCTTTAAGAAAATACCAAATTAGGCAGCAGCGGCTGCTGATGGCCAAACCTTTGTTAAATATAGTATTTTTATTTAATTGTTGATTATTACAGTCTATAAAATTACTTTTAATTACTTTTATATAATTAAAGGTCTAAATAAAATTTTAAACATTGGTTTGACCTATGGTGCGGGTTAATCTACCAAATTGGA
This sequence comes from Listronotus bonariensis, assembly GCA_014170235.1. Classification (NCBI taxonomy): domain Eukaryota; kingdom Metazoa; phylum Arthropoda; class Insecta; order Coleoptera; family Curculionidae; genus Listronotus; species Listronotus bonariensis. Next base: position 54,633 of record JACEGR010005360.1, read on the forward strand.
CATCACCAGGCGCTGCTGAAACTAGGCACATCTTACATTGTCCGTTTCAAATCAGGTATTTACGTAACTTCGCCATCTTGTTTTAAGTAAAGATATTGACTGTATATTCCAGTATTATAAAGTATCTGTCAGAAGCCTTAAAAAAATGTGAATATTTTCATTTAAATTGTTTCCCAAGGTGGCAGCCAGTAGCCACCTTAAAACACTCATGTGTCAATTTTACTTTAAAATAGAGTATATATCCATTTATTTCATAAAGTTTATATTTTGTTAATTGATCAGTTTAAACAATAAAAGGGGAAGGGCATTAAAGAAATGCACTGCATACAAGTAAAACCAAGACTTTTCTTTACAATATTGATATACCAAGTCATAAACTTGGTAAGGTTTACTCAAGGCGTATTTAAGGGTTTGCATATACTTATGACATTTTGCTTTCTTACCTATTAAAGATCCATATATCCTTAGCAGGTACTAAGAAAATGGCGACGGTATTTATTTTTCTTTAAAAGTTTTATGATTCTAAATTTGGCTAAGGTCTGTCATACCCCATCCTACTTACGCTGGGTTAATAAAGTACTTAATGCCAATATACCGATAAAAAAAAATATTTAAACTTATAAATTACCTTTTTTAAAATAAAATCTACTGGCTGTATTCCCATTAAAGTTCTTTATCCATTTCATGAATAATAACAGAATTAGCTGCTGTGATGCGACCCTAAAGTTTTAAGTAACTCGAAAGGTTTATTTTATTATAAACCAATAGGCTTTCCAAAATTTAAGTAAATTTCAAACATGGCTCAACACAAACTTTACGGGACAAGGACTAAGCTGAGTGGCATCACCAATGGATCTTTAATTAAGGCTTACTGTCGTTTATTTCTAATTACTACGGAAGATATATGTACTGGCATGTATAATATTACCTTAAACACCTTAAAGGGCTTTGTATGAAAAAAGGTAATATAAACATATTATGTCCGGGATTACTTTATTTCTAAGATACAGTTAAAAAAAGAGTTGGTATTTTTAAATATCTTAAAAGCCCTTTAACCAATTTAAATAATATTTAGTACACAATGTAATAAGGCACTTGTGAAGCTCAACCTAAATTAGGACAATTGGATCCAGTGGCGTGTCAGTGGACACAAGTGCCAATATTATTAAGAAAAAAAGTACGTCACTGACTTTTATAAGGTCTATACAGGTTTGGCGAGTTGAATCTAACGGATTGCGTTTTAATGTATTAGACACTAATAGATAGAGAGTAGACAGAGAACGACTGCATAGGTAACCGCCCACCGATAGTGACGCCGATTCCTCGTACTGCTCGGGTCCGCTCGATGTGAATGTAAATTTCGGCTGCCTCGCAGTGCACTTTAGCAAGCGCTTGGAGATGGGTAGGTCAGCCTCAAATAAAGTATTGGAATTTTACGCGCTCACGACAGATACAAATTTATGTTGTTTTTAACGTGCCCATAATAGCAAGTCAAAAAAACAATTTTAATATGCTCAAATCTTAAAAACCTTTGGTGAAAAGAAAATACAATATTCTAAAATAAAATGAAAAATAACTCTTAAACAAAAAAATAATTCTAATTAAATGGATTATTTAATAAGGTGTTCAAATACACCTCCTTGTTGGGCTTCACAGTATCCCAACCTGTCGTAAAATTCTCTACGTACATTTGCTAACATTTCAGGTGTAATGGACCTAGAAATATTAATAATTCTAAGCCGCAATTCGTCCAAATTAACGGCTCTTTCATGTCGGTGTTGGTACAGAATTTCTGTCAAATAGCCCCATAAGAAGTAGTCACAAGGCGTCAGATCTGGAGATCGCGGAGGCCATGGTATGATCCCTCTTGTGGAAATAAGCCGTTCAGGAAAAGTGTTTGTTAAATAGTTCTGCACTTGTCTAGGGTTGTGAGCGGGACATCCGTCTTGTTGAAACCAAATTTCATTAAAATTAACATCCAAGTTTCGTACAGCGGGTATAATATTTTGTTGCAATAAAAGTAAATATCTCTCAGAGTTCAAGGTACCATCAATGAAAAAAGGACCTACAATGTGGTTGGCTAAAATACCAGCCCAAACATTTACCTTTTGCGGGTATTGAGTTCATAATGGCACACTTAAATTTAGATTTTCCCGAGACCAATATCTCACGACTGAAGAATTATGTCGACCTAGAAGAGAAAAAGATGACTCGTCTGTAAATAAAATATTACGTCGTTAAGTCGTCATTTTGATCAATTTTTTCTCTTAGGGTTTCACAAAACTCCATGCGTTTTATTTGATCTTCTGGAAAAATCTCTTGAGTGTTTTTAATTTTGTAGGCTTTGTACTTATTTCTTTTCAAAATATCAAGCACTGTACGGCTTGGAATATCAAGTTCTTCAGAAATTTGGGAGCTAGAACAAGGTTCACTTATTTCCACAAAAGCACACACATTGACCTCATTTTCAATCCTAGCGTCAGGTGTTCGACGAGGTTCCTGATCGCCACTAGAACATTTTGCACATCGATTTACACATCCCGACTGCTCAAACTTATGCCAGATATTATAAATTGTTTTTGCAGTAGGGATTTGCTCATCAGGATATGCAAATATAAAACGGCCGACAACTTCTTCTGCACTCTCTGCACGACAATACCATTTAATAATATTAATCTTTTGTTCAACAGTGAAGACCATTTTTACTTTATTACTGTATCCGCCTTCGTACCAAAGGTTAAAATAAATTGTAAACATGATCGGCTAACACGTACTTGGTATGCGAAGAATTGCAAACGAACTTTGACCGGACTGATAAGCGCAACGACGACGCGATAGCCGTCAAGGGAGGAGTCAAGTTTGTTCTCGCTCTACTCCGTCTTTTTCTTACACATTGCCCAAAAATCATATTCGAAACTTTTCAAGCGCCGAACGTGTATACTTTTTTAGTTAACCAATGAAAGATGCAACTTTTTAGTCTTTTTTATCTTTGTATCGCGCTCCGTTTTAAGAAAAAATAAAGAAGCCAATTTAAGTCATTCTAAAAATTACTCATAAACAGCATAAAATAAAAAAATAATAATTTAGACCCATGTAAATAAGAAAAATTACGATTTTTTAATAAAATACACGACCACTTATTTATTTTAAGGCAAATATTCGTATTATTTTTAAATTTGCTTAATATATCATGTTGTCTATTAGTACTTTTTAAAAGACATTAAAGTGGCTTTAATATCTTTTATCGAAAACAATACAAGGGACTAAAAAGTTGGACTGTTAATTTCTTATTTAGAAAAAAATAGGCTTTATAAAAAATCAGTAGCGTAGTTTTTTACAATAATATTGGCTATGATCCCCACTAAGACGCCACTGGACTTAATAATCCTAATCTAGGCAGAGCTTTACAAGAGCCCTATTAAATTGAATAGGTGTCCCAAATTTTATCTAAATCAGTTAAGGAGCGTCTAAGATATTTTAAAGATATCGACTTAAAAAAACAAAATTACCCCCTGTATCTCAGAAATGAAGCAAGTACGTACATTATGTTTATAGGGACTTTTTTTCATAAAAAAACATAACAAATTTTTCTCTTAAGTTTCGTAACGTAGTTAAACACCACCACCACCACATTAAACTCTGAACTGTACCAGTGTAAACTTCATCCGTGGTAATTTCAAACAATACCATATGACGAGCAAAAATTTCAAAAAAATGTATTGTCTAAAATTTTTTATTTTTAATATTAAAAAATGCAATTAAAAGTTAGGTATTAGAGCAAAAAGGTTATTATCGTTCAAACTGTATTTTAAAACAGAATATTATTTGACTCTTGGTCCGAATGGGTTTCAATCCCTAGTACAATGTATATTCCATATTATTATGATACAAGAAGATCCCCTCAAACTATGTACAAATGATGGCGGCACACCCGGAAATAAAATGTTCCGGAGGTAAAATACCCCTCCATTCGAATCTCCGGGCGAGGGGTGCATCCGGGAGGCCTTCATCGAGAAGTTTAATTTCTTTTGCAAACATATGTGGGCTTAACACCAATAAAAACTTCGTTCACCATCACCTTCAGTCATCTAAGCCCCACATACTGTTTCTAACGGAAACACAAATAAGTTCTAAATCTTCAACCAGCCACCTTTTCTTTCCAGGCTACGAACTTATTTCGTCTTTTCGCCCACATGGTGGTGTATGTGCTTACGTCCGCAACGATCTGGCTTGTGCTCGAGTTTCCTTAAACTTTCCCTTAGGTCTTCAACTAAATTTATCTGCTGTTTGTACCGGTCCCCATCTAATAATTCCTATGTCGAATTCTTTGACTTTCTTTCAACAAAGATCGATAGCATAATTTCTCAGTTTCCATCGGCTGAAATAATCGTACTTGGCGACTTCAATGTCCATAATAAGGATTGGCTGGGCTCTTCAAAAACTGACCCCCAAGGCAGAGCAGCCGAAATCATCGCAGTCAGTAACTCTCTTACCAACCGTATTATGGAACCCACCTACTTTCCTAGAGTCCCAAATCATAATTCAAATCCCTATCAAACATCTGTCACAGCTCCCCTAGGTCGCTCAGATCATGGCTTAGTTACTAAATCTTACCCTGCACATCCCGAGGTAAATGAATACATACCACCACGCACCGTATGGCACTACAACTCAGCCGACTAGGATGGCCTGAGGGACTTCTTCGCCACTTACCCCTGGAATTCCATCTGCTTTTCTTCTGGTGATCTTTCTGAAATTTGCAATCAACTGACGGGATCAATTCAATTGGGCATTGAAACCTATATTCCACACACCATCAAGAACCCCAAACAATCCAATAACAAACCATGGTTTTCCAAATCTTGTGATAAAGCTAGAATTTTAAAAGTTCATGCTCACAAAAAGTTTCTACAGGATCCTAGTCCAGAAAACCGACAGGCCAGCATTGAAGCAAGAAACTACTACAATCAAACAATTTCTGAAGCCAAAGACTCCTTCGACAATCGTATTAAAAACAAAGTTCTTTCTTGCTCAAATGGCAGCAAATCTTTCTGGTCCTTTGCGAAAAACATAAGTAGGAAAATTTTGTACCAGTTCTTTTCCGAAACTAGCTTTGGAAGATGAAATTGTTTCTACCGCTAAAGGAAAGGCAGAATTATTTTCTAAACAATTTGCTGCCAATTCAACCCTTGACCCTCCCGTAAATCATCCAATTCCAGCGGTTACCCCAGTTTCTCATAAAATGCCCGATATTATTTTTAAGGTAAAACACATTAAGCGTATCCTTTCTTCCCTTAACACCAAGAAATCGTCTGGGCTGAATGGCATACCAGCAATCGTTTTAAAAAATGTGCTCCAGAACTTGCACCAATCCTAACTCGGCTCTTTCGAATTTCTTACGACACAGGTATCTTTCCGGAAAGCTGGAAAGCTGCACGTGTTCAACCTATTCCCAAGAAAGGATCTAAATCTCTTCCATCTAACTATAGACCAATTTTAATTCTCTCAGTTCTTTGTAAAGTAATGGAAAAACTAATTAATTCACAAATTCTTAAGTACTTAGAAAAACACAAAATTTTGCATGACAGGGAGTATGGATTTCACCACAAAAGATCTACGGCAGATCTTCTTTCCTTCGTATCACACTGCTGGAATAAGTCTCTTGAGTTTCTAGGTGAGTCCCAGATCGTTACTCTTGATATATCCAAAGCTTTTGACCAGGTCTGGCATGTCGCACTTCTTAATAAACTTCCCTCCTATGGTCTTTCAACTAAACTCTGTACTTGGCTCTCTAGTTCTCTATCTGATCGTCGTATATCAGTTATTGTGGGCGGCCATCCTTCAAGCTTTCACCAAGTAAATGCTGGAGTCCCTCAGGGTTCAGTTCTGGCACTAACATTGTTTCTTCTTCACATCAACGACTTTCTCTCGTCCACAACTAATTCCATTCATAGTTTCGCCGACGATAGTACTCTTCACTCCAGTTTTCAGGTTCCTAAACCCATTACTAAAACTGGTATAAACACATTGTATCTATGGCCACGGCAGCTTCAAAAAGCTTGGATTTCTCTTTCGAGCCAAAAAGTATTTTTCCCCTTCTAATTTATATACTTTATATGTGTCCCAAATCCGAACTCCCTTGGAATATTGTTCTCATATCTGGGGCATGGCGTCCCCACAACCCTAAGCATTCGTGATTCTATTCAAAGAAGAGCTATTCGTCTCATTAATGATCCTTCACTTACAGAAAGGCTTCCGTCTCTTGCACATCGTCGGGCTGTGAGGGATTTATCGAAGGTACTTCCATGGCGTCTGCTCTGGAAGAATTGTCCAGTATAGTTCCTCCACTTACGGTTCCCAACAGAGAAACTCGTGGTTCCGCGTGGCCTCGAACTTCCCACTTTGTTCGTTCTTTTATCCCTAGAGTTTCTAGGTTGTGGAACTTGCTGCCCGCGGAGGTCTTTCCTTCCCCCAAATCTTCAAGTATTTAAGTCCCGTGTCAACAAACTCCCTCTTACCTCGCTTAAGACACCCAGGGTACGTTAGTATTTAGGTTTTTAGCCTTCGTGGTTTGTCCAAAGATAAAAAAAGAACATATCCGTACACATGTTTGTTTTTATTTTAAATGTAGAGTCTTTACCAATAGGTATTTTTAAATTAAAATAATTTAAATAAAACATAATTTTCTCCTGAAAAGTTTTAATTTTATTTTAAATAAAATAAAACACTGTTTACTTTAGTTCAACTAAATTTTAATTTATTTTATTATTTAAATAGAAATTTTATTAATTTCTTTTAAGGAATAACTATACTAGAAAAAAGCATTCTATTATAAGTAAATATTATTTTTTCTTGACTAGTCCTAGTGTGCCAAGTTTATAAAAATTATAATATTGTATTTACTTTTTTAAGCTATTATTTCCTAAAGTTTAAAAAGGGGTATTATTCTTTTGGAATTTTTGCTTCTCATATTATACCAGGTGACAACGAAATTACTATCCAGCAATTTATTTTCTTCAGGGCAACCGTATTGTTTTCAAATTTAGGGACGTTATATTGTATCACCTGATGCCGATTTAAGATATAATTGCACCTTTGTTTTACTTCCGGTTTAACCGAAAGTGATATAAACTTTGATATTTTAAATGGAACACCCTGTATATTTTTAAGAATTTAAATTCTTTAAGTCATTCCTGATATAAAACCCTTAATATATTTATAACCTAACTTTTGTATTTTGAAGAAAATGGCGTTTAAAAAAAAACAGCACAATATGCAGTTTTAATGGAAAACAAATAAACATCACAAAATTTAAAATGCTTAAAATAGTTCTTTTTAAAAGACTGTACCTTTAGAGACCATTATAATACTACTTCCTGTTAAACCGGGCGTGCTGTAAAAATTGAACTTTCAATTATGATAATCATGGTAATTTTAATGGAACACCCTATACATTTTTAAGATTAAAATTCTTAAAGCTTTTTCTGATATAAAACCTATAATGTACCTATAACCTATATTTTTTGGTTTTAGAAAAAATAAGTTTAAAAAATGGTCTCTAAGGTACAGTATTTTAAAAGAACTATGTTTAAGCATTTTCTTCGAAATCAAAAAGTTAGGTTATGAATATATTAAAAGTTTTATATCAGGAATGACTTGTAGAATTTAAATCTTAAAAATATACCATACCAAAAATATATCCAATTAAAGTATCAAAGTTTATATAACATATCTATTTAGCGGCCCAAAATGTGAAATTTAAGGTTTTAAAAGCAGCTCCAAGTTGATCAAGAAATGGTCATAAATTGTCACTAAGTATGACGAATGGGTCATCTATGCAACAACTTTTACAGCGTGTTTAAAATATCAGTCATCAAAATTTTAGCGCCTCAAATTAATTATGCTTGGCTCAATCAAAAATAACGTAATTGGTTACAACATTGGTCAGTATAATTAATTAATAGATAGGGGAGACTATATAGGGATACGGTTTTGTATTTCGCGCCTAGTAACCAGCAAATCGGTATATCTTCTGGTAAATCGTTCATTTAATAAATGCAAGCCCCTAAGAAAATTCTTACATGCGTCGTTTTAGACGAATTTGTTTAGTGTATAAAAGTGTATTTTAAAGCTATTTTACTAATATCACTTAAACCAGAGGTAATACACAAATGCTATTATATCTAAAATTGGCATTTGGTGATATAATAAAACGCCCCTAAATTCCATTCAACTTCACAGTAGACATCAAAAATGAAAAACAAACCTCTCTTTTAATTTGTCCCGTTTTGTGTGCTGTTGTTGGTGTGAGCGTGTTTTAAAGTTTTTTCACTTGTTTTTTCACTCATATTTTGTATAAAAATGTCAAAACAAAGAGAATAGACAAGGATAGAGGATCAATCGCCGTTTCGAAAAATGGCACAATTTGAAGAAAGGGTCTGCGGGATGGCAGGGCATGCGCATACGCACTCCCAATGTCAAAATCGGCGGTATATTCAAAAACATTGATTTATTGAGTAAATATACATAAAACATTAATAAAAAGTGTAAAATGTGGTTTATACTGAAATTTATTAATATTTTAATGACTAAATGTTGGTAATTTAGTGCTAATGGTGTGTTAAAATTTATTTGGTAGAAGACTATTTTTTTCTTAGATTGGAATAGGTTAATGTGGAAAAATGTGTAGGTATAAATTTTAGGGAAATGAGAACTGAAAATAAAAATCTAAATAGAATTATTTCTTGAAAACTAAACTTTAATTGCGAGATTACTTATTTAGCATAAAAAATGGTACTAAATGTAAAAGAAGTGTATAATTTTAAGAAATATATGAAAATAGCATGCTCAAACTTACCAACCAAATAAATTTTTGATTTATGTTGATCCTATTTAGTTGAAAGGTATTATAGTCTATAAGTTAATATTACCTACTTATACTAAGAAAAGAGTAGTAGGATTTCAGTTTCCATAGGCCACTGTGCTTGGTCCATTTTATTCGATATCTACATACGTGTTTTTTAGGTATGAGGAAGCAGATAAGATTGTAGGTTTTAATTAATAATGAAAATTTAAGTTTCCACATTACTGGATACTTATTTTGAAATAAAATACTTTTGTAAAATGGGCTCAAAAAGCTCGTTATTGTAGAAAAAAATCCTAATCCTACACATCTTTTTTCCACAAATTTTCAATATTGACAAAAATAAGTGTACTTTCCTCTTAATATAAATTTATATTTTTTAAGATATTTTATATACCTACCACTGAAAACAATTAATATCGAATGGTTAAATTTTTTCGTAAAATTAATAATAAGTTTGCCTTATGGTACAAACTTAAGTAGACACACTCTAAATCTTGGTTTGTACCCTAACTGGGTCAGTTATTAAGTTTTTTAAGTGTTTAGGCTTTAGGCCTTTTTATTTTTCGCTTAAGTATAATTTTTATCACTATTAATAATTTTTAAACTGATCATTTGTCTGACTTTTACAGTTCAAGCAAATGTTTAAATAGAGAGTGACGCACACAAAAATCCTCTATTGGTTCATTGTGCTTTTACCTCCAGCAAGATATTCATTAAATATATTTTACGGATGATATAAAATATTATTGTATATAATGTTTTGTTACATAAATAAATCCTAGATAAAGTGTTAATTTGTTTTTATTCAAAAAAAAAACAAAGTAAATAATTTTAAAAAATAATTTATTAAAAAACCCATAAATGTCCACAAATTTTGTTTCAATAATTTATATCTATAACACAGGTCACACGTAAAATCAAACCGAATAAAACACAAAACAAATATACTGCAGCTTAACTACTCCGTTTTTCTTTCCCCTTACCCCTCATGCAACAACCCCTCTTTTTGTGTTTTTTTTTTTAATGGAATTAGATATTACCACCCCTCCCCCTTTTGGTGTTTCGTGCTTTAAACGTCATTTGTTTTTTATGGTTAAGGATGGATTTTTAAATAATATTTGTTTGAAATGGAATTAGATATTAGAAAGAGATTTTTATTATAAAGCCAAAGAAAGTAAAAAAACGAAATTTTAAAATTATCTAAAGTTATCCCTTTTTTCTTGTTTAAGGACGCGTTCCAGTGACAAACTTTTTATAGCAGATCGATGGCTTCAAACCCTGGAACGTGACGCACAAAAATGTTTGTCACTGGAAAACTACTCAGATACGTCAACGTCTTCGGTCGTGCTTTAACTGTCTACTGTCTAATAATTAATTGGTGACAGCTTTGACGTATAATACGTTGTTCAAACGTCAACATAACCGATTAGTAAATACCGTTTTAGAGTTGGTTTTTCGCCTAAAATTGAAGTGGTAGTGTCGCAGAAGTGTATTATTATGGGGTCTGGAGTTGGTGTATTTCTTTTATCCTTTAGAACTGCCCGGAACAACACCGAAAGTATTCCATTTATAACAGAGTTGTTCTGTAGAACCGTTCTATTACCTCTCTCCTTGTCTCTCATGCACCATCATCGCAGGAGTTGCACCTTCCTTCTCTAAGAGGTGCACAAAGTGTTCTGACACTATTTACATGCCAAGGACAAATAGTAAACATAGTTGGTTATATTTGAAAAATATCTGTAAAAATTTATTGTGGTTAATTAATTAACCTGAAAAAAAAATATAAACTATGGATGATTGAAACAAAAACCAAACAAAGAACAACAAATCTGTCAAATCTTGTACATATTATGTGAACGGGCAAGCCCCACTGTTTTTTGGTGTTTCTTTTAAAACTGTTTTAATCGGTTCTAAAGAACGGTGTAGCGGCACGGCACTGCTTTTAAAATCTAACACCTCAAGTAAATATTCCGGCTGTGCCTGCTACAAGGTAATTAATTTTAGGGTTCGGGAGAACCTTTTTGCCATATGATTTATTACTTTAAACACTTTAAAGAATTATAATAGAATTTATTTTTTTAGTTAATTTAAAGCAAATCTGTACTGATAATAAAAAAACACTGTGATAAATTTTAAGGGAGCACAATTTATTTTAAATCACTGTAAAACACTGTGTACATATTTTAGATTAAGTATAATTACGGGAGCCACCAGAGCAATCACTAATTCTAATTTAATTTTTATAAACCTTTTAATATTTATTCCACCATGTCACGACACTTACTTTTGTTTCACTTTACGACCCTTTGACTTAATTCCACGACCTTTTTAACCTATTTCCGACACTTTTACAGTACTGACTTTTAGCGTTTCTAGCCGTTTGAATTTTCACTACACCGCATCACGGACCGTACTACCGACTGACAGACTTTTCCGAGTTTCACAGTTTTCCAGATGTAAATCGCGTAACGTCGTAGAATGTACTTAATTTCCGACTGAAGATTAACTTTCTTGGGTTTTGACTCTTTTCTTAAACTATACTGAGCAAAGTTCTTAGATGTAGGTCCTATCCTATCTCGACGGTTCACTGAACTTTTCCCGAACTGACATTTTCCCGAGGTCTTTCGTTGTACTATATTAAACTTTCACTGAACTTTTCCCGAACTGACATTTTCCCGAGGCTTAACCGTTTTCTTGATGTATATCGCGTAGCGTCTTGGATTGTACTGTCCTCTTACGGAATTATCGTGCTCTTTTTTAACACGCTTTTATTAACTTGGGTTGTAACTATCTATCTGGCTGCCTATGTAACGGAATCTTTGAGCCTAATTTTAACCAACTTCCAGCTATTCGATTTCTTTGAAACTTTGCACACGTATTAAGGAAACATGACAATGCAATAATCTGCAAACAGTATCCCGTTATCTTTTTTGGATCGCCAGGAAAAAAATTCCATTATATTATAAAAACAACACCTAGGTAGCCATCTGTTGGCAACATTTCAAACTTTGCTATTAAATGAAGAAGAATTTTTTAGTGGGTTGCCTGGATTGCCATCTGTTGGCAAAATTTCAAACTTTGCTACTTAATGAAGAAGAAATTTTTGAGTGAGTTGCAATCTGTTGGAATTTTTTCGCCAGTTTGTCAAGAGTAGCAGAAACTAAAAAATGAAAAATAATTAATAGTTTAAAAACTAAAAAACACGCTTTTATATGCAACCGAACTAAAAATTAGAAAATAATTTTTCATTAAAAAAATATTGTCATTTCATAGTAAAAAGCGTGGGGTGATAAATATATTAAATGTTATAAATATTATATTTGCAAATATCTATGATGGAAAAGTTATGAAAAAATAGTAAAATGCACCCCACGCTTTTTACTATGAAATGACAATATTTTTTTAATGAAAAATTATTTTCTAATTTTTAGTTCGGTTGCATATAAAAGCGTGTTTTTTAGTTTTTTTAAACTATTAATTATTATACTATCAAACACGTGTACAAAACCCCAAATGTTTACCGAACATCAAAATTTATTAAGACATTAATTGGTCAAAAACACTTAAAATTTTATTAGCGTTCGCCTTTTTCCAAAATTTATGAGACATTCTGTCAAATATGTTATGTTTTAATTGAATTTATTACTCCTATACGGCGATTTCTTCGTCACCTGCAGTAACATTTTGTAAACAAGCTGTCAAATAATTTAGGTTTTTAATTATATGTAGTGTAAGAAAATTTTATAGGCAATAAATGTTCTTTACTTAGAAGGGGTGAGCTTTCCTGGTTAATATGGTTAAGTTACTCAGTCAGTCTCTTCGTGGTTCTTCCCTCGTTCGGTCAAAAATGCGCGGAACAAAAGTAGTTTAAAGTGAACTGTGAACTTAGAAAATTTTCTTTGGATTTTTACCCTTATTGTGCCTTGGAAATATAAAATTGTTTTACTTTCTTCTTACAGTAAGTTTTAAATTTTGGAAATAAAATTAATTTTATTTATTTTATTTGACTTTAATTTTTTTTTTTTTTTATTATAAAAATGATATTTTAAAATTTTATTTATTGTAGTGAAATTTTAATTTCCTGAGCCACTACAAGTTTTTTTATTTAATAAATAAAAATCAGTTTTTCTTTGCTTGATTATATTAAAAATTAAATTAAATTTTGTTGCACTTTTAATTACTTTTTTTTGCACAAAAATAAAATCAGTCTACCTTGCCCAGTTCATTAGTTTAGTAGTAGTTAGTAGTTTAATACCTAGTCCTCATGCGCGGTCTTTTAATAGATACGGTAGCTCGTAAATTCCCAGCCAATTGGAGCTTTGCATTTTAAGCAGTCTCTTGCGTCACAAGATTCCGACTTGATTTCCGCCGATCGACAGTTCTAGAAAACCGTAGTTTATTGCCTAGGACGGTCGGACAAATCAAATATTCACTTTTAAATAAAACCACGTTCAGGTGATTATTTTATTTGGGCGAACGTAAATCGCGTAGGAAACCGTAGCTTAATGTTCATATCAAGACCCTACCGCGATGTTAAAATAAATAATAAATATTAGCAGGTTTAGATGTAAACTGTTATAAAATTTTGAATTTTACTATTTGTTTTGTATGTAAACATTTTTTTGAGATTTAAAAAAAATACGTTTAAAAACAATAATAAGCAATAATTATAATGAAGAACTAGCGACGTTAAATGTGCCCCTCCGGTTGTATGAATCAAAGAGAATTGACAAGGGGAGAGAAACAGTTGATTTACCCCCACCAATTAAAAAATGGCACACACCTGCGACTGGTGATTGTGTTCAGCGGCCAAAAGAGCTCGTCAAAGTTTTATTTTATTCTGCTTAACGTTGGAAAAAGGACGTGCTTGGTTAAAAGTATGGATTTATTTATAATTTTTTGTTTCAGTACGCACTTTTTACGTAACATTTTTATGTCTGAATCAATACTATCAGCCAAATATCTTGCGAACTTTCACCGGTTTTATGGTTAACTTAACACAGCGGGATTACTCGTCATGCGCATGGGAGGTTGTTTTTCCGGCTTGCTATTGGCTGTTATAAATGTCAAAACTCTTGACTTTCACATGTTCAATATGGCTGATGTTTTGTGATTGTTGTGGCTGTATATTTGTTTTGTGTTTTATTCGGTTTGATTTTACGTGTGACCTGTGTTATAGATATAAATTATTGAAACAAAATTTGTGGAAATTTATGGGTTTTTTTAATAAATTATTTTTTAAATTATTTACATTGTTTTTTTTTGAATAAAAACAAATTAACACTATCTAGGATTTATTTATGTAACAAAACATTATATACATTAATATTTTATATACATCCGTAAAATATATTTAATGAATATCTTGCTGAAGGTAAAAGCACAATGAACCAATAGAGGATTTCTGTGTGCGTCACTCTCTATTTAAAAAATTTGCTTGAACTGTAAAAGTCAGACAAATGATAACTTTAAAAAGTATTAATAGTGATAAAAATTATACTAAAGCGAAAAAATAAAAAGGCCTAAAGCCTAAATACTTAAAAAACTTAATAACTGACCCAGTAAGGTACAAACCAAGATATAGAGTGTGTCTACTTAAGTTCGTACCATAAGGTAAACTTATTATTAATTTTACGAAAAAATTTAACCATTCGATATTAATTGTTTTCAGTGGTAGGTATATGAAATATCTTAAAAAATATAAATTTATATTAAGAGGAAAGTACACTTATTTTTGTCAATATTGAAAATTTGTGGAAAAAAGATGTTTAGGATTGGGATTTTTTTTCTGCAATAATGAGCATTATTGAGCTTCTTTTACAAAAGTATTTTATTTCAAAATAAGTATCCAGTAATGTGGAAACTTAAATTTTCATTGTTAATTAAAACCTACAATCTTATCTGCTTCCTCATACCTAAAAAACAAGTATGTAGATATCGAATAAAATGGACCAAGCACAGTGGCCTATGGAAACTGAAATCCTACTACGCTTTTCTTAGTATAAGTAGGTAATATTAACTTATAGACTATAATACCTTTCAACTAAATAAGAGCAACATAAATCTAAAATTTCTTTGGTTGGTAAGTTTGAGCATGCTATTTTCATATATTTCTTAAAATTATACACTTCTTTTACACTTAGTACCATTTTTTATGCTAAATAAGTAATCTCGCAATAAAAGTTTAGTTTTCAAGAAATAATTCTATTTAGATTTTTATTTTCAGTTCTCATTTCCCTAAAATTTATACCTATACATTTTTCCACATTAACCTATTCCAATCTAAGAAAAAAATAGTCTTCTACCAAATAGATTTTAATACACCATTAGCACTAAATTACCAATATTTAGTCATTAAAATATTAATAAATTTCAGTATAAACCACATTTTACACTTTTTATTAATGTTTTATGTATATTTACTCAATAAATCAATGTTTTTGAATATGCCGCCGATTTTGACATTGGGAGTGCGTATGCGCATGCCCGGCCATCCCGCAGACCCTTTCTTCAAATTGTGCCACTTTTCGGAACGGCGATTGATCCTCTATCCTTGTCTATTCTCGTATGAATGTACCCAGGGTCGTGCCTAGGTGCCTACCGGGTGGTGCAAGTGGTGCAAGGCATCAGGGCGCAACGCTGTAGGGGCGGAAATATGTAAAATAAAGGGCGTAATTTAAGAATAAAGGACTAGTGGCAGTTAAGAAATAATGTTTTTAGAATTGAAAGTAGTGTAATTTAGAAAAGCGGGACCCTGAATTTATTCCACTAATAGGGTACATTCATACATTTTCTTTTACTACTACTACTAAAAGTTTTTATTGGTTGCTTAAATTGCGCTCGACCGATTTTTCAACATCCTATGAAACCTCGTGCATGTGAGTGTCCAGTAATATTAAGGTTATACTACAATATAAAATAGTTAAACTTTCATCAATGTGTCAAAAATTAAACGAGATATACCAGAGGCAATTATAATTGTCTTTGGATATACCTAAAACACGGCATTTAACAAAGCAAACCCAGCAAACACTATTTGCCGGCAATATACATTTTTCATATTGGCATTGATGGTAAAGCATTGGCAATTGGTGACAATATTATGCCAACATCTAATACGCATTAAAAAGTTAACCCTAAATAAACACTCAATTGCTAATAAATTTTACATGCAGGCGAATTGCCGGCAAGCATACAAAAATGGCGGCATACCAATCCTGATTAAATAAAGCCTGCCTTTTTGTTGCAGGCAAATAAATATTGGATTTTTGAAGGCAAACCTTTAACGCATATTCATACTTTTCAAACCATATTATTAACATTGGTATTTAACTAACATTCGAGCAATTTTTTTAATCTGTTTTATTTATAATGGCGGCTAAACAACATTATTTTATGTTTTTACATAATTTAAAGGAAATGTCCTTTTCCTAACATTTTATTGATACAAATCATGCAAATAAAAATTAAGTCAAACAAAATGTTTATTATGTATTTTTGAGAGAATAAAAAGAAAATGATGGTAAAATTAGCTAGGTTAATTTCGACGATTTCGACCGAAGGTGATAAATTCAAATTTCCCGCTTAGCCGAAATACAAGATTTGACAATTTGACAGATGAGGCAACCTTGCTTTTGTTTGGCCGCTTTGTGCAATTGTTTTCTACGTGGTTTTCTAGCTTTTTAGTTTCTTATTTAAAGAAAAGAGTTCTTAGTAGACATAATTAAGTGTAATCATTACGTAATTAGTGTGTGTTGTGTAATTAATTGGTGATGGCTAGTCAAGAAGGCTGGTTATTCAAGTAGACTGTTAGAAGCTGTTAACATTTTGTTTAAAACCTTTTAAATTCGTAGTTACCTAAAAAATTTATATGAAATCAGGAAGTTGCCTTATTAAAAGTTTTAAAGACGTGTTAATAAAAAAATTTATATATATTTAATAGTTTTTTTTGACATTTAACTCCTTTAAAATGTTTTGGATCTGAAAATTGAGTGTAAGTGTCCCTTAATTTTTATTAAATACTTTTTTTTTTTTGTTTATTGTTACGATATAAAAATTTATATTATGTAATTTTTTTATTGATAAAGTTTTCCTGCCTTTTTTCTCATTTTTTCGGTTACAAAATTCTAAATATGTTATTTAACTTTTGGGACATTCAACTTATAAAACTTGCAATACTTATTTAATGATAAATGCCATTATCCTAAACGCATTTTTTGCCAATAGCTTATTAATGATGGATGCCATCATCCTAAACGCATTTTTTTGGCATAACTTATTAATGATGGATGCCATCATCTTAAACGCATTTTTTCATCATAAATTATTAATGACGGATGCCATCACATTATCTGCAACACGTGGCCTAATAACGGCTAATTGCCCACTTTCGCGTCTTTTTGATACCTTTTTGCCAATGCCTTGCCATTAAAGAGTGTTGGCAATGCCAGTAAATTAAATGTACAACGCCGGCAAAAAATGTTATATGGGAAATATAAATGTATGAAGCCCCCACTTTCCCCTATTTCAAATGGCATCTGTCACGAGATCATCAAAATGATGCAAGTAAAGGAAGTACCGAAATCACGTACCTACAATATATTTTTGTTTGGCGAAGGCAGCCATTTAAAAAAGGTGACAGTTCCGTAAAAAAAAAAGTAAACATTTTTAATTTTATGCCTAGTCAGTGCTGCCAGAACGTGGGTAAATTGTACCTCTTCCCTAACATCACGGCCTCATCTCACACAGCGTAGCGATTCGTCGCGAAGCATGTCGGCTGGTAAATCGTGGGAAAATCATCCCCTGCCACACACAACTTGTGAATTATTTTTCTTCGATTTGCCAGCCCACATGCTTCGCGATCAATGGCTATGTTGTGTGGAATACGGACGCGATGCTAGGGAAGGAGTACGATTTATCCACGTTCTGGCAGCACTGTGCTTAGTACTCATGTACGGTAAAATATGCGGAGGTACGGAATTACGTGACTACAATATCGAAATTTTATTTGGATGTCGGCAGCAAGTTGAAAATTTTTAACTTTATTACTGAATCCGCCGATTTTCTTTTAAAAGATACGCATATTTAAATTTATAATTTATTTTATTTGCCTCTATAAAAAGATGGCTTTTTTGAAAATTGCGCCAATCCGCAGTTCCGGATTTATGCCATTTTTGTTCACATTAGGATTAGGTATTGGTGCGCGTTTTACATAAAATCTTTTTAAACTTATTTAAACCTAATTATACTTTTTAGTCCTACACTACTCTACAATTAACCGATTGCCAAAGGTCTTTTGAAGATTTCTAGTTTAGGGTTTTTAATGCACGTAGGGAAATTGAGCCAAGTGATTTGGTGACTCTGCATCTGCATGTCAAAATTGTCTGTCAATGAAAAGTCAAAAACAATTTTAGAATGGCACAGACCGACACGAGTGACCGAATGTAATGATTTATTGACGGTTTTGTTAAGAAAACAATTAATTCCCAGAACTACATAAAAACCCAGAATGGCAGACGATATTGAAAATGACGATCAGTGGCTATATGGTGACAATCCCGATGGTAACCCTCCAGATGAACAACTTATAAATCCTGAAAATCCGGCACCATTAGAGGATGCTGCGCCAGTTGAACCAGCACCAATTAATTATCCACAAGTAAGCTCTATCTGATTGTAAAAAATCCATACGGTTTATTTCCTTGTGCTTTTTAAAAGAAATCCCAAAAATTTATCACATATCTATGAAAACCATTTTGCTTCTGTTTCTGTTTCGAACACCTTTTCAATGCTAAGGTTTCAAAACATTTTTTTAAATAGTTATCCTCTCTTAAAATACGGGAAAACTCTTGGTAGTGAGTTGATACTTTGGGGTCTGGAACAATATAAGTACCTTCGATTTTTTTATATATTTTTTTTTAATTTAGTAGGTAATTTAGTGTATTTTAGTGACTTAAGAAGAAAAAAATGCGGAATATTAATGAAAGGCTTTAAATTTGAATCGAGAAAATTACAAGATGGAAGAGCGAACAGGGATGTTGGGGGGTTAAAGAAAGCAAAAAAAAGTATATTAGTATATTTAAGAAAATATAACAAGTAATTAACCTAAATTTAAGTCTTAACTAGAACAGACTACAGTAAAAAGCACAGGAATACGTAATTTGATTGGTTTGAAGCGCTACAGATGATCATGCAAATGCATGGCACATAGGGAGGATCATGGGTGGTTCTGGTTAGTTAAACCTTTTTTGACGTGACAATGTCTTATAACTGGATGGACCCTGCAGGCACCAAGAAACATAAGTCATGTGCCGTTACCTCGCGCGTTTCGTTTGAAGTGCAAGCGAGAGCGTGGAACGAGTGACAGAGCTATTTCTCTCCTACTTAAGGAAGCGTGCACTGTTTATAGCAACAATAATTGCGGCGATAAAGGTAATGATTTTTTCGACGTTGTCACGTTCAACTATCGTCAGTAAACCGACTTTGCAGACAACCGATTTTTTTATTTTTATTCGCCTTATTAGGGAATTAAAAAAAGAGTTGCTTACCAGAACTACCATGACCCCTCAACGTGAGAGTTTTGCAAAACCTTCTGTAGTGCTTCAAACCAATCAAGGTTAAAAGCTCGTAACAGGTAGATAAAATAAAAATCATCCTTTCTTTTACTATTATATAGCATTAAGAAAGGAAACAGATAATATTCACTGTATTAATAATGTGCCAGTTTTTAAAAATT
>JACEGR010005361.1:0-74228 GCA_014170235.1 Listronotus bonariensis
TATATATATATATATATATATATATATATATATATATATATATATATATATATATATTTTAAATTTTAACACTGTATCTCAAAATTTAAGGGGTTTAGGACATACGTTTATATAAGGTTTTTTCCTAAAATAAGCTTAGGAATCATACCCTGGATTTTTAGCCATCAATTAAATTATAGCCTGTATATTGGTTAGATACAGGGTGTATTCTAACAACGGTACGAAACTTCAAGGTGTGATTCCAATTTTAAAATTTAAGAAAAAAACAGTTTTTTTCTAAATATTTTTAATAGGCTTAGACCAATTTTTATAAAATT
Source organism: Listronotus bonariensis (assembly GCA_014170235.1). NCBI lineage: Eukaryota > Metazoa > Arthropoda > Insecta > Coleoptera > Curculionidae > Listronotus > Listronotus bonariensis. Next base: position 318 of record JACEGR010005361.1, read on the forward strand.
TGGTACATTTATTAAGAGTAATAAGCTGCCTATTTAGCAGCTTATCTAACCAGATTGGTATTATTGGGTCCAGTGGCGTCTCAGTCGGCACCACAAGAGAAAAAAAAGTACGCCACTAACTTTTTTTTACGTTTTATGTTTTTACAATTAAGCAATCATTAATACAACTTTTTAGTTTCCTGTATTTTCTTCGTATCATGCATAGCTTTCGGCAAAGATTGGCCGAAACTTTTGCCGACACTGATTTAGTAAGTTGTGGTGCGCGCTTGCCTTACTTCGTTTCTCGTGGTAACGCTCTCTTAATTTAAAAAAAACGTAATAAAATAATTATGTTCTTTTAATAAACGATTAAAGCAAAGTAATTATACAGTGTTTTTATTTCATGTCCCTAATTAATGCAGAATGATGGGATGAGCGCCCCAAATTTCAATATTTTAAGGTATTTTATACTTGATGTTGGTTTCGGTCGGACTTTATTTGCAAGGCGATGTTAGGCCAAGTGATGCTACACTAAAGAAAAAAAGGATAATATTCTTAAACTGTCCCCTTAATGTTCTATGCTTAAGAGACTTACTATAGTTACTACAAGCACAAGCACGTATAATTTGATTGGTTCGAAGCGCTATAGATGGTCAGGCAAAACTGTCGTGGTTAGTTCTGGTTAGTTAAATCTTTTTTAATTCACTTTATTAAGGAATCCAAAAAAATATATTTAACTAACCAAAACTAAACATAACCCCTGAATGTGACATTTTTGCATGACCGTCTGTAGCTCTTGGAACCAATTAAAATACACGTGCTTGTAATTTTCACTATAGTCTATGCACCCATCCTCAGCTGAAGCAAGTGCTTCGGTGTCACACTGCTAAAACGTCAAATCGCCTTGTAAATTTAGCTATAGCCCTTCGGTAATGCAATAAGCAAAATTGTTTTGTCCTTCTGGACTATTCAGACGGGTAGTATAAACTTGTCATGACACACCGTTATTAAAAATTACGTTTTTGACAAAATACGTAAAGTTACGATACCTATGTTTTAGGTTTTACAGCATCTAAAACTTTTTATAAAAATATATATTTTTTTTGGACAATAAAAATAATAAATAATAATACAGGAAATTAAAAAGGTTATTTTTTAGGTTACAGCTATTTTATACCTAAAGGTTTAATATTTTTATTTATTTAATTATTTTTTAATAGGTTTTTGTTTAAAACTGATTTTAGTCAATTTCTTGTAAAAATATTTTTAAAGCACCAAATTCATAGTTCTTTGCCAAATACCTTATAATAAAAAATTAAAATAGCTGATAAAATTGATTTAAATATTTTAAAAGTTTAACTTAAAAAGCCAGTTAAATGGATTGTGAAACAGACAACTTTAAAATATCAAACATTCCAATGTTTTACGCCCTTTTAAGAACAAATATATAACATTACCTGGTAAAACAAATTTAATGTATTTTTTAAATTTTAGTTATTTTTAACAGCTACTGTAAAATCATTAATAGCAACAATTTAATAAAATTTTAGGTTTAAATAGATATTATATTTAAATCTAAAATTAAACTGCTTTTATTTTTAAAATGTTATAAACCATAGTTTACTTATGAAGACACACTGTATAAAAATAGCATATTTTGATTTAAAACTTTTCAAATTTATAAATAAAATACGTACTGAAAAAATATTGGTGTATTCTAAAAATTGTGTGTTTTTTTTTTTTTTTTTTTTGATTGGAGCTTCTCATATCATACTAGGATTAATAAATTATATAAAAATAATGTAAACGGTTTAATTATCCTAAAAGATAAAAAAAAATCGGTAGGTACTAGCTACCAGATCACCCCAATCTTCTTATCAATCTGGGATATTGATCAGACAAATCATAAAATCGTTGGGCGTAGCGTATTTAAAGTAAATAATATTATAGAAATTTTACGTGCTCAACGTCTGATAAATACCCCAGATTACTAAAAAGATTGAGGCGATTTGGTAGCTAGTACTTACAGAATAATTTTTTAGTTAAAGTACCTACATAACCTACATTATTTTTATTGTAATACAACCGTTTAACATATTTTTTTAAGGTAGTTTGGGAAAATATGTAATTCGCCATTTTATGAAGGCGGCCATTTTCGAATTTTTTTTCATAGTAAGCTCTATTCTACCAATCAAGCCCTTTCATTTTATACCCATATTGAGGATGTTGTGAAGTAATATGTAATCCGCCATTTTTTATCGGCCGCCATCTTCGATTTACAATAATAAATAATGTATTATATAATATTGTCATCAGGATTAGGAGTGTGTACCAAATTTCAGATTGATCTGTGGTCAGGAAATTACCAATTACTAAATTGGACCCAAATAAAAAATAAATAATAAACAGATCAAGCTAAGTTAAACCCTTTAAATAGCGATGTGTTTTCATCCAAAAAATAATAGACTGGTTGGCGATTTCGTTTTCACCCGGTATAATCAAAGTTTTTTTTTTATTTAATCAGACAATGAAAGACATTTTATGTTTGATATCTCAAAAAACCAGCAATAATTGACGTTTAGTGTGTTTTACATTTTTGATGTAGAATTTTATAAAGTAAAAATTTGTTAAAATATACAAGGTGCTCCTTTAAAAAACCCTACATGGCAATAAAAAGTCTGTTTCTAAAACGAGACACCTTGTATATTAACTGGAACTGTCAGTAAAAAGTGTGTGTCCAAATAAACCATTTTTATTTTAGGTTTATTTTTGTATCTCGTACAGGGGCGAAGTTATTTCGTGTATAAATAAAGTTGGGACACCCTGTATATATGTGTATATATAATAATTTTAAAACAAATTTTATGTCGGTATCATTTAATGTTTACCAAAAAGACTTGGTTAATAAGAATTGGCAAAAGTTTTATTCCAGTAAATTAGTTTAGATATCCCTTTTTCGCTTCTTGGCTTTTTGCTCTAAATAAATATAAAATAAAATTGTTTTATTCTGGCTTTTAGATGGCAAAAACACTTAACAGTTATACAGAACTTATTAAAATATTTCATGGTATATATATTTTTAATTTTAAAGGAGTTAAAAAAATTTCGGTATAATTTCTGTTTACCAAAAAGACGTAGTGAATTTTTAAGAATCAGCAGAGTTTTTATTCCACTAAATTAGTTATCCCTTTTTTGTTTCTTGGCTTCTTGGTTTTTGGTCTAAATAAAGCTATAATAAAATTGCTTAAGGCTGGCTTTTGGATGTCTTAAAAACACTTCATATTAGTTATAATTATAATAATATATAGTTTTCTTAACTATTTTGAAGAAAAGTTATTCCCTTTCCTTTCTTGGCCTTTAACTCTAAATTAAGCTATGATAAAATTCCTTTAGATTTCTAAAAAAACTTGTAATTATTCAGAGGCCCTTATATATTCCATGTGACATAGGTTTTTAATTTTAAAAGAGTTAAAATTTTATGTCGATATCTATCTGTATGCTTTGTCCTGGTAAAAAAATGTAGATAATGCCTACTTCTAGTAATAAAGTTTGTTTCTTTGTAGACATATTTGTTATATTTTGTTTTACTTTGCATTAGCATGAATTGACTTTAATGGGCCTTTTAAGAATATGTTGAGTCGCTTCATTTATTCTAACTTTTTAATCATTCAAAACGTAAAATTTATTTATTAATGTTAATGAATAATTAAAAATACACAATTTGTAATTAAAATTAGCATTTTCTTAAAACATAAGCCTTCAGCACATCTAATATATTTAATATTGAAATGCTAATAATTTAACTAACAAAATATTATGTCAAAATGCTTTATTTTATTTATTTTTATGTAAATAAAAAAGTTTTGAGTCATAAGAAATTTTCCCACTACTTAATCTTCTTTATATATTTAAAATAGTTGTTTCATTAATTTAATAATATAATTACTAGTATACCAAATGTAAGAGCACTGTCTCTGATCTTTACGTGAGAAGAAAAGAACTTGTTTTTTTAAATCACCCGCTCGACGCTTACGCTGGCTAGAGCTTAGACCTTAGAATAGGGCAGGGATTACCCATGTACTGAAGCCGCTCGCTAACCAAAACCACGGTCCTATAAGAGACAACTTAAGACCTAGTCCCCACCCAGGGGGCACTACTGAACCTACCAACTAAGTGGGGTCCGCATGTCTACGGTTGCGCAGGATACGGCAAAGTGTGTTTCGGCGCCTTAGTCCCTGCTGGCTATTAGCGTCGAAACATTTTGCGCTTTGTCCGTCTGTTGTTGAGCTAATTACTAAATTTCTGACCTTGGCCGCCGGCAGGATTCGAACTCACCTCACGTCGGTTGTGCGCTTAACGACCTAACGCTTTAACACGCTGGGCCACCAACCGACCTTACGCTGGCTGTTGTGCCCGAGGAAGAAAAATAATTTCTTAAATGATATATGCTGCTTTACCTGGCGGGTACATACTGTTCCAAGTACCGATCACCGTTACCTGGAGAGGCGCCCGATGGAGGACTAGCAACCCCGCACGATGCAACTTTTAAACAAGATATATTCTTTTTGTATCTAGTAGTTAATGTTTATTATTTTGCGCAATTTACTTACTTGTAATGCCTTACAAAATATTTCAGACAAATTTCTTTTACCCACTATTTATTTAACCATTTTTTTCTGTTATACATATATTTTTTATTATTTTAAATATTTAAATATTTTTTTACATAAAAGAAAAAGCTAAAACCGCCGGGTACAACTTGTTTATTACTTGCTCTGCAAGGTTGCATCTGTCGAACACTGTCCAATCTGGCGTTGCTGATATTTACACTAGAAAAAGGTTTTGCTTCAGAGCTAATTGAGATCATTAACCGCAGACCCGTTTTGAACTATTTGGTTCTCATCAATACGGTGTATGCATACAAAAACTCTAAAGGAATCATTTGAAAAATCAAAATTGCGAATAAGTGGAAGCCTATTGTCCATCCCCCACACTGTTCGATCTGGTGACGCAGGTTCAAGGGAATTTAGAAGCAGAAAGAAGTTTTAAGTCTTTCATTTCTGGTTATAAATTTCGACTGCTTGTCAAGAATACTTATTTTGTAAAGTATTTATTTTACGGACCTAGGTTACAGTTTATTCTTTTATACTTACAAAACAACAGAGGGTGGGATTGGCAATGAGCCATCGCCATTTTGATTTATTAAATGATTTCTTTAGATTTTTGTTATCTCATACAGCGCACTGATGAGAACCAAACAGTTCAAAAAGGTTTGTGATCTTAATTTCCGTTAAAGAAGAAAACCTTAGGCCAGTGTAAAAATCTGCATTTTTATATCGGACAGTGTTAACAGATGCAGCCTTGCAGTGCAAGGAAATAAAAGCAGTAAGGAGGAGAGAGCATACCCCACACTTATATACACAAGACACCTTCTCGCGCTCGATAAGAGGGTGAGCAGGCACACACAAACACATTACGCACAGATAACACAACCCAAAGTCAAGGTGGGGCCAGATGGGCCATGGTTAACACGCCAAGGGCTTGAATGACTGCAGGGTTACATGACACCCCCTGGACTTAGTCTTATCTACGCCAAGAGGGGCACTGGCGTGGATTAACATTCAATTCCTCCGCTACTCGTGGGACACAAATAAGTTCGAAGGGTAAAAATTAAAAAGGTAAAAAGGGCGAATGCAAAAGCCACCAAGAGGCTAGGCCAAGCTTTAAAGCAAATTCCGCAGAGGAAATTTAAAAGATGACGAAGGAAGGTTTCCAAATGGCAAATCTTTCCGGCAACCCAGGAGTGAGGCCACAGGAACTTATCAACAAGGGCCCTAGGTTTATTGAAGCCAAAAGAGCCGTAGTTAAGGCTAACTATTAAAATGCCATAAAAGCCAAAAATAAGCAAAAGAAAAGACCCAGGTCTGAAGACAGTACACCTTAGAGGCCTCAAAAAGCCAAGGGGTGGAGCTGGTACAAAACTAGTAAGTGAACAGCAGCCAAGATTCTACAAGGAGGCAGCTAGCTGCGAAAAGGTTGCCATCTTCTAGAAGGCTATTTAGAAGCCCAGATGACAACCGAAAGAATGGAACAAGTCCAAGCAGCGGTTTCAAAAGCATATGAAAGGCCCCCAGGTGCGCTTTGAAAAGTACAATCACAGGCCGGAATACTTTCTAGTAACATGCGCAGCCGTCGGCCACCCAGCAAAAGGACATCACCAGGATGATGAAGGATCTCTTAAGGATCCTCCCCTAGCTCAACCTCATCCTAACGATGGAGCTAATAGGAGTGCTCCAGGCGAATCTCCACCATGCGAAGGCAGCATCTGCCGTCATTAGGAGGAGATTCCGAAACGAAGGTAAGTTACTGTACGATGCCCCTAATCACAGGGCCTGCATCCTTTATAATAGTAACCGTATAAATTGTACACTAATTCCAAAGCTCTGCTCCGGCGATTTTTTTACAGCAACAACAGTAGATGGAGTCACTGAGACCTTAGTGATCTGCTGTGCCTACTTCCCCGGCGAAGAGAGGACCTGCCCTTCACTTTTGTTGGGGGACATAGTGGCCTATTATAAGGGAAGGGGACTAAAACTGGTGATAGGAGGTAATATGAACGCATATCACACAATGTGAGGAAGCACTGACGTAAACAACAGATGTAAGTTTCTTTTAGAATTCATATTAGGTAAAGGGTTGGATATAGCCAATATAGGCTCCGAACCAATTTGTAGCCATAACGTAAGTGACGAAATAGCTAATAGGCATGTTTCCGATAAGCCTTCGTGCTTGGATCATCGTCACATAAGGTACGACCTAAAAACTTCGCAATTGACAGTTAGCAAATTCCGTAACCCCGGGGACAAATTGGGATGGCTTCAGGGCTGCACTCAAGGAGTCGCTTGGGGGAGGGATAGCTAAAATAGTCACAGTAAAGGACCTAGATCTGGCATTAGAGCAAATAATCAGAGCCATTCAGGCTGCTTACGAAGCAAACTGTCCAGAAACTGTAAGGCAACTAAAAAGGAAGACAGCATAGTGGAAAAATCAACTCCAGGATCTTAGGACCGAGGTGAGAAGGCTATTTAATAAAGCTAAATGACTGCAATTCGTACAAAGCGAAGTTAACACAATCGATAAGGAGATTCGCAGGGCAAAAAGAAAGCCCTGGAAGCAATTCTGTAGGGAGATCTCAGAAATTTCTGTGTGCGCTAGGATGCACAGAATCATGGCAAAAAATGCTTGCGATCAAGATCCTGACCTGCTTAAGTGAGCTGACGGCTCATACGTCAGCACAATGAAGGAGAGCTTGGAGCTGCTAATAAGAACATATTTTCCCGGCTTTTTAATAATCACCAACTCAACAGGGCTAACACAACCCACTGATAGGCGGAAACGCCCAAAAAAGTGGATTGGAAAAAGGCAGCTGAGGTGGCAAACTACAATTCCATCCTTAGGCGAATTTCAGCCATTTAAATCTGGTGATTTAGATGGAATATTTCCAGTATTCATGCAAAAAGGACAGGACATCTTAGATTAGATTAGATCAGGAGGTGGATTGTATATCCTTTAACACTGCAACCCGCTTAGGTTTATTGTGTTTCCTTCGTCCATAGGTTAAAGCACGCTATCCAAGCCGGTCTGTTTTATCAGACTCCACAAGCTTGAAACCGGTTCGTTGGTAAATCTTGCCGCTTTAGGTTTTTCTTCACACAGTCTTGCAAAACGCAGATGACCAAGGGCTTCACAGTAGCACCATACCTGTTCTGCGGGTTCTTCCTCCTCCTGGTAGAACCTACTTAGGTTTTCTTCTGCAAGGCCCATGATTTCCAGGTGTTTATTTAGTCTACAATGACCTGTTAGTTGACCCACTATTATTCTTACTGCCTTCCGGTTGTAATTCAGAAGGTCTTTCGTAAATTCTAGCAAGTAAGCCTTAACGAATATTTTTGCTTGACGCTGTCCTGGTGTTCTCGTCCACCAGTCTTGTGATTCCTTCATAATCCATGATCTAATAGATCACCTTACTTGACATGATGGAATACCACAGTAGGGCTCGGGACCTACCATTGTCCTGCCAGTCCCCTCCTTTGCCAACTGGACATCTCAATTTTTAGAACATGTGTAGCATGGGGCTGCATACCCAAAATATGGCAAAAGTCAAGGGTGATCTACCTACCCAAGGTAGGAAAATCCTTAGACAGAACACCTAAGTTATATAGACCAATTAGTATATCCTCTTTCCTGCTAAAAGCGCCGGAAAAAATAGTGGATAAATACATTAGAGAGAACACCCTCAAAGGGAATCTGAACAAGCCCAAAATATTCGTACCAACCCGGAATGTGGATCTAGAACTAGACGATCTCAACAGACTTCTGGCCAAGTCGACTGACGGCAAAGAGGTGGCGTTGGCAACATTCTTGGACATAGAAGCCGCGTTCAATAACGTACCAACTCTCCTTATGAACGCGCTAAGGAACAAAGGTATCCCCGGCACGGTCCGCAACTGGATCGAAGCCAGCCTGAGGAATAGGGTCATTAAATCCACCCTAGGCGCAGTAACAATGGAGGCTTAAGTTGGGGAGGGGCTGTCCACGGGGAGGCGTTTTATCGCTATGATATTGGGTAGTCCTGTTAGATGAACTTTTAAACAAACTGACTGGTTAAAGGTACAACTGCCTGGGGATGCGGATGACCTGGCCATTGTAGTCAGTGGGGGTCATCTAGAATACATATCAGGCAGAATGCAAAACACCGTAGATAAATGGTGCACACAGTCCCTTTACATATTCATACAAGGTGAAGTGAAAAATGTACAATACCATTTCAAACAATGCCAGAGTCCTATCACAAGACAGGAAAGGACCATACAATGAAAATTTAAGGAGGACGTTGTTTCAGGCGGAAATTGTAGCCATAGAACAATGTGCTAGGGAAATCACACCAAAAGGAGTTACATGGATAAAACCATAGTAACTTATTTCGACAGCCATTAGGGCGATCAGTTCATGCATTATCAGCTTTAAGCTGGTGCAGGAATGCGTTGCGCCCTGAAAAAGGTAGGTGCCTTCAACAAACTAACTATTGCCTGGGTACCAGGACATGAGGGCCACCAGGGCAATGAGGAAGCCGATAAACTGGCAAAGGAGGGTGCAGGCAGGGCAATGGTAGGCCCCGAGCCCTACTGGGGTATTTCGTCATGCCAAGTAAGGTCATCTATTAATCATGGATCATGAGGGATTTCCAAGACTGGTGGATAAGAACGCAAGGACAGCGTCAGGCAAAAAAATCATAAAGGCATACCCGCCAGAATTTACGAAGGAACTTCTGACTTACAACCGGAAGGCAAGAATTATAGTTAGTCAACTAAGAGGTCACTGCAGACTAAATAAACACCTGCAAACAATAAGCCTATCAGAAGAAAACTCATGCAGGTCCTGCCAAGAAGAAGAAGAAACCGCAGAAGACATATGGTGCTATTACAAAGCCCTTTGCGGCTGCAAGGCTGGGTGAGGAAAAACCTAAAGCATCAACATTTACCAAGGAGCCAGTTTCAAGATTGTGAATTCTGATTAAAAAGACCGGCTTGGATAGCGTGCTGGAACATATGGATGGAGGATACACAATAAACCTGAGCTGATTGCAGTGTTAGAGGGTTATAATCCACTGCCATGCTCATCCAATCTTATCTACTCTAAGGAGTGTTAATATGTTCATTTCTATAAAACGAGTTTTACTGCTTTTTAAGTTAACTAATTTTATCGCCTCTTCCACTTGATCCAGCTTCGGAAAAGTTAGACAACGCAAGTTTTACTACTTTAGCTCCGTTTCCCTTCTCCGACTTTGTCTTCTTTCTTCACTTACTGGGTTTTCTCGTATGCGCCGATACTAAGTGCAATGTATTGGACCGTTTTTTATAAAATAGCATTTTAAGTCCAGATATACGAGCATTTTGTACATAATAAAAAAATATATTTTTTTTTGAAAAAAATGTTAAATTATGGTAAAACTATTTTAAAAAACAGTCTTTATTTGTATTATAAAGTTTAAGAAACACCATTTTTACTAATTTACCCACATTTTAAAGATTTTAAAAAATAAATTGAAAATGTCAAATTTGTCACCTGTGTCAAATATGCATTCATAAAATGAAAAAAAAATGTTTTATCCTGTATAATCCCGACTGCCCTATTTTTTTTTTATTTTGCCAAATTTGAAGGTCAATATTTTCCTACCGAGGAGCGATAATTTTTTTTTAATATATCAAGTAGGTACTAATAGTTTCTAGCCAGTAATTAAATTGACTTTATGATAATAACACTTTTAAAATCTTTCTGGGGGAGTTTCTTTTGACGAGTCTACCACGAATATTCATACCGCTATATATGGAAGCGGCGCTTTAACGCAGCCTGTCAATATCAAATGTTTCGGGACTCCAACTAAACGGATGCGCAACTTTTTGTTACGAAACTCGCCCGATCCGATACCTAAAACATGTCCATGGGTCCTATGGTTTCGTGATTGTAACACTTATTATTTTTGGCACAAGGTTTTAAAATTGCATATTAGTAAACTTGTCCGACAAAAAAAGACGCGATTGACCAGTCCGACACCCGAAACATTTGACATTGACAGGCTGGATTAAAGTGCCGGTTCTATATATGGCGGTATGATGATTGGTGGTAGTTTTGTAAAAAAAAACCCTAATAAGGTTTTAAAAGTGTTATTATCATAAAGTCAATTTCGTTAGTGGCCCAAGGATTAAAACCTTATTTTGGCTCACTCTATCACTCCTAACATTTACAACCTTACCTTTTGAACAACCTGTATAGACTGTTTTCAAACAAATGCAAAAAAAACCTTAGGAGGAAATTCCTTTTTAAAATCATGGGTTAAATATCAACTTTTTGTACAACTCTTAAAAAATAATAAAAACATTTTATTTTAACTAATAGGTATGTTGTTACAAACATTTTATTATTAATTATTATTATTAATTTTTTCAATATGACGGGAAATGATTTAAATTTTATTTTGTTATGTAAAATCGGTAAGTTAATCATAAAAACACAAAATAAACCAGTCTATCCAATGATTTTAAAGGTTTTTAGGTAGATGCAGATGAATGATACGGGTAGTAGACAATTTTTACTTTTTGCACAAGTAAAAAAAAGTGTAAAAATATGCTCTAGATGTTTTTTTTATATAAAAGTAATATTCTTTTAGAAATAAAGTGTTTTAAGGCTTTTCTTTTTTTAATAAATAAATATAAATTTATGTTTATACCATCTCTGTATCGCGATACCTATTTTCCTGAATGCTGACTTTTGACCACATGTTTATAGAGAAAATAGCTAAAACTACCTTTTATTTTGAACAAGAAATCAGAGTTTTAGGTTTTTTTCATTTATTTTAAAACAAAGGGGTGTTTAACTTAGTAATTTTAAAAAAGAGCGGGAAGCAACCAAATGATATATTTAATAAATATTACTTTGCTTATTACTGTTTATAAAACTTAACTATTGACAATAAAAATCTATCCCACTGGGTTACCACATTATATGGTCATCAGCTAGTTTTGAAATAAGACATGACTCGAATATTATATTACATATTTGACGCCTCTAAAGGAAAAGAGAGCGCATTAAGCTGTCTAGAAATTTCCATTTTAGAGCAATATTACTAAGTTAATATTTGCTTGGCGTTTTTATCACCCATGTAAATAATAATATAACACCAATGTAATAGAATTAAAATACACAGGGTGTCTCTAAAAGGTGTGTACAAAATGCTACCACAAATTTCTAGGATCAACATACGACCATCTAACCCAATTTACCTTAGTCCACAAACGGAGTTTCCAAGATACAGGGTATCAAAGTTTTTATTTTATTTTAGTTTTATTTTTTCATATTTTACTTATTATAAAAAATTTAGCCACAAAATTCAGTATTGAGGGGTTTTTAGGGTGGGGAATCGAACCATGCAAATTTTTTGTTTTTTTTTTGTTTTAAAATGTAGAAGAAGCCACTTGCAGTCTACTGCTTAGCTTTAAAGTGTCATAACCATTTTTGCCTTGGTATAAGAAAATTTAAATAAATAATTTTTATTCTCCCATATTTTTGCAGTAAAAGAAATACTTCATAAATATCGATACGAGAGTTTATGAGATATTTTTTATCTAGGCCACCTGGTAGAGTTATAAAAGGTATAAACAAAATGCTACTAGAAATTTTTTAGGCCAAAATACAACGATCTAATGCAATTTATCTTAGCCGAAAGGTTGCTGGTTTGCGAGATATAGGGTGTTCAAGTCAAACTAATAAATGAAAAATTTGACACCTTGTATCTTGCAAACCAGCAACCCAGATGGCCTAGATAAAGCGTGAATGAATGCAATGGCAAACTTTTGTATAAAATAAAATGCTTAATCCGAAATATTTCAAAAACGGTTGCCCGTAGCGACATTTATCACGTATATCTTCTTGGTGCAAAAAATATGGGAAAATAAAAATACTTTACCAAAATTATAATATACCGAGGCAAAAAAGTTACGACTCTTTGAATCTAAGCAATGGACTGCAGGTGGCTTCCTCCATATATTACAACAAAAACATTAGCATATTTTGATTCCTCCCAATACTGAATTTCGTGAAAAAATGATTTATAATAGGTAAAATACCGGGTGCCCACTTTTCGGCTGCCATTTTTTATTTCTTTATCGATACGGACGAAATTTGGTAGGGTTCTTAGACTAACAAAAAGTCAATTTTAGCTGTATACGTTAGGTTTTACCGGAAATGACTGGAACTTTTTATTTTTAAATGGGACACCCTGTATATCTTTTATTTTTTCGATTCTTCAGATTATTTTTAGTCGGAATACAGTATTTTTAAAACAAATTTAACTCAATTGTTATTTTAAATCTAATTTTAATTTTTTATCTGGAGTGCCATGATCACTATTAAATCACTCCTTATACTTTACTTACCTTCAGAAAAATACGAAATTGATTTTATCTTTTTAAACTTTCTTACTAGAGAGCTCTAAACTTTACTTTTTAGTGTTTTTACGCTAGTTCAAAAACTAAAATAGGACCACATCACTTTCATAATATTTCTAAATTCAGTATTTTAAAAGCGAATCCAAAGATGTAAAACACCAAAACACATTACTTCATTTTTTTTTAAGAACAACATTTATTATGTAAGTAAATGATCTTAGGTGCCATGAAAATAGAAACTAATAGAATATGTTGTAAAAACAATTGCTTGTGTTCCGTTAAAAGTTTAAGAACTAAAAACATATTTTTGTGCTTTTGTATGTCCTACGATTTTAAAATAATTTTAGGTTAAATTTGGTACCAAAATAATTTTTTATTAATACAAAATTTAATCCAAAATTATTTTAACATCTTAGAAAATACATAAACACAAACTAATGTTTTTATTTCTTAATGTTTTAACGGAAAACAAGCAATTGTTTTACAACATATTCTATTAGTTTCTGTTTTCATGACAACTACTATAAATTGCGATGTACGCCATTTAGTATCATAAAGATCATTTACCTATATAAAAATTTTTGTTTTTTAAAAGATAATGAAGTAAAGTGTCTTAGTGTTTTACATCGTTGGATTTGCTTTAAATTACTACATTTAGAAATATCATAAAATAATATGGTCCCATTTTGGTTTTTAAGCTAGGGAAAAAAACACAACAAAGTAAAGTTTAAAAAGATAAAATCGATTTCGTATTTTTCTAAAGGTAAGTAAAGTATAAAGAGTGATTTTAGAGTGATCATGGCACTCAAGTTAAAAAAGAAAAATTTGATTTAAAAATAGGATTTAACTAAAATTTGTTTTAAAATAATGTATTGCGACTAAAAATGATCTAAAGAATGAAAGAAACAAAATATATACAGGGTGTCTCATTTAAAAATCCAAAGTTCCAGTCATTTCCGGTAAAACCGGAAGTCGCAAAACCCAACGTATAACCTAAAAATGACTTTTTGTTAGTCTAACAAGCCTACCAAATTTCGGCAGTATCAATAAAAAAATAAAAAAATGGCCGCCGGAAAGTGAGCTTGTGGGCACCCGTTACCTAAAAATAGCTGAAATAAAATAATAACTTTGACACCCTGTATCTGGTAAACAATCAACTTTTGAATGAGGTAAATTGGGTTAGATCGTCGTATTCTGGTCCAAGGAATTTGTGGTAGCATTTTGTACAGATCTTTTAGATAGATAGATAGATATTTTTGGTGAAAGGTGCATCGGCGACTAGGGCCATTTAGCTAGATCTTTTAGAGTATAATACATTAAAATAATACAATTATTTTCATTTATAATGTATTTAACAACTAATTACCATAGTTTTTAAATAGTACGCTATATTTATGAATAACCATTAAAAAAATAAAAATAGGTTAAATCTTGTGACCTCTTTAGAAAAATTATGTGGCTACAATTTTGGGAAGAAGTAACAACTTTTTTCATTTGTCGTTTTTTTATATATAAAAATTTGAAAAAGAATAAATTTTTTATTGGATGGTCTTCTTTTTGAGTACACGCCTAGAAAGAATGGAACCGCTTCGGTTCTGGTCCCGGGTATACGTGCTGACCCTGTTCAACCCTATTGACGCCTATGAACTGGCCGGTCGCCTGAAACAAAATAAAGAAAAACTCCCAAAACCGAAAAAAATCTAATTAAAAACGACGTTTTTGTGGCAGGTCTGCCACTGTTGTCAAGTTAAAATTAAGTTAAAAAATAAAATAAAAAATGAACTATTATTAAAATTAAAAATGATTAAAATTTTAGGCTTTTAGGATTGCAAATTAAAAATAGTTTAACATTTGTTTCATGAGTGACATAAGTAGTTGGTGTATTTATTATTTGTAAGACAAAAAAGGTGTTGAGTTAGTTGATTTTTAGTTTTTCTGAAGATACTTCAGTATCTAGCAAAGGCAACCAAGTGTTATTTAACATCACAAAATTGATGCTACACAATTATCTTTATTTAATAATATATACGCGCTTCATCTTACAAATAATTAATACACCAGATACTTACGTTACTCATGACACAAATGTCAAACTATTTTCCGAGTTTGCAAAACTAAAACAGCCTAAAATTTTAATTATTTTTATTTTAAATGTTAGTTATTTTATTTTTTAACTTAATTTTAACTTTTTAATTAGAATTTAGTATGTTTTTCGGGTTTTTCTTTACTTTGTTTTAGGCGACCGGCCAGTTCATAGTAATGGTCAATAGGGATGAACAGCGTCAGCTCGTATACCCCGGGACCAGGAACGAAGCGGTCCCATTCTTTCCAGGCGTGTACCCAACAAAAGACCATCCAATAAATGAATCCGCCTAACCAATATAGAGCATATCTTCAATTCAGATAATTTTTTAGTCCCAATTAGTTAAAGAAAAAAAAATATTTAAACCCGGTAATTATGTATTTTTAAATAAAAGCAATTACAAAAATATAATATAATTTCCAAATTAAGGGAAAATGACCTAAAATGACAATTTTGCGAATTGTTGCAAGTCTGGGACGCATCATTATACAAACCGGCAGTTGCACTGCTGCAGCCAAAAATATATTTAGGATATGTTTTTTTTTTGAGACGCCCTTCGGAAAATTTAATAACACAAGTCAGGTCCCCGGGGTTTTTAGGGTCGCTGATGATAATTATGATGTGCAAATTGAACCTCTGAATGCCTAGACCCCAGTAACGCAAACGAACTCCGTGGGTTTTTCTTAAAATTCATGTGAGGACGGAGAGAAACTCGGAACCCAGGGGTTTTTAGGTCCCTGAGTTTTGATATGACATTGGCGAACACCACACGGGCACCTGGTGCACCCAAACCTGGGCGCACACGTTGTCCCCGAGTGCCAAAAACAAGAATAAAATTATTGTGAGAACGTCTTGTGGGGCATTGATTCCGAATTTCATGTCCAAAACGATACCCCGAACATCTGGTGCACAGGAACCTTACTCGAACCGTCATCTTCGTGATTTTTCCAGACAAAATTGAAAAAGATAAATCGAAATCGTTATGGAAGGTTATTTGGGGCGCTTAATCAAAATTTTACGTCGAAAACGATCCACCGAGCACCTGGTGCACTGCAACCTTGCCCTGAGCGTCGTCTTCGCGGATTTTTTAAGACACACTTGTATAACTGTGTGTTGTTGATTCCAGTTAAATAAGGTATAGAAAAAAGAAATAAAATGAATAGATATTGATCAGTTTTTTGCGATTGTGATCTAAAACCCTCAAAGACGACGTTCAGGGTCAGGTTGCGGTGCACCCGATGCTCGAGAAATTGTTTTTGACATGAAATTGGGATTAGGCGCCCCAATAACTCCCTTTAATAATTTTTTGTTTGTCTTTTTTAGTTCTGTTACGAAAAGCCAAGGAGATGACTTTCAGGGCTAGGTACGCTTGCACCAGGTGTTCGGGGGATCGTTTTAAATGAAATTTGAATACAGCGTCCCACAAAATGGCCTTACAATGATTTTTGGCTTGTTTTTTGCACTTTTGTCAAAAAAGTTTCCCTCCTTTCCCACATGAATTTTGGTAAGTCCCACGGAGATGACCTTTGTCGGTAGTCCTGATCTCCAGGTGTTCAGGGGGTCAACTTGAATATCATAATTGTGATCAGCGACTATAAAAACTTTCAGTTACCTAATCTGGGTCAGTTCTGACGCGTATTTACAAAGATATTAAATTTTTCAAAAGGCATCTCAAAAATAATCATTTCTTGGGTACATTTTTGGCTGCAGCAATACGGTTTTGTATACAGCTGCGTCCAGACTTGCAACAATTTGCCAAACATCCGTCCAAACAAACCAACCTATTTCCGCGCTTCTTTGATGCAAAAAACCGAAAAGCTCTGAATCACCGCGGAATCATTCCCCGAGCCCTTGGAATGACGTGAATTCCGTCCAGTCCACGTCCGCGCTATGAGAGGCTATGTGGTGCGCTATTAGGCGCGGCGTATTGTTGCAAGTCTGGACGCAGCATAATACTAAAATTAGGTACAAATTTTAAAAGTAATTTTTGAACGCGATTGCACAAAACCACATTCCGATCCATCCTGTCCTGGTAGCACTGCTTTAGGTAGGTAGGTAGCTTTAATATTTTGTGATATTTTAAAAGTTTTTTTCTAATGACAATATTTTATTCATAAATATTAATTTACATGCTAATACAATAGTACCCCATAATATAACTATAAAATACAGCGCGTACAGACCCAGAAAAAGCATAATAATTTAGTTGCAACCACCAATAAAACATAAATTACCTAAACAATTAGTACAAACAATTTCTGCAGTTAAATAAACATTTGCTGTAATTATTTAAATGAATATATTTGAGTTATTGTTATGTATAATCGGAAATTGTGAACAAATGAGTTTAATTTATTAGTTTTTTTATTTTATACTTTAAATCCAACCTCATGACTTATGTAAAGATTTTTGGAGTTCCAGTGTCTTTTATTATGTCAATGTCAATTGAGAATACCGAACCTAAGTCAATTTTTTCGTGGTAACCGTATTTCTTGAAGTGGTTCAAATTACATTTAAAATAAGAATATAAATATTAGAGTTAGATAGAAATAGGTTCTTAAATGTTTTGAACCAAATTAACACAAAAAATGCCTTTAGTTATTGGCCTCTTTCCGGATAGAGAAAAAAATTTGCAGTACTTAGTTTTTTTTTACTTCAACTGATAATAAACTTTTAAAATCACTTTTACAAAATATTATGTTAAAACATGATTAATTTTAATGTTAATAAAAACTAGAATGTCAACATAGTTTTGTTTCTAGAATATTAACTTTTATTTCATATCCAACTGTCTTTTAAAGTAATAAAATTAAATAAATAGCATAGAAAAGCAATATTACTTATGGTACCTATATTATATTTTTTTAAATAAAACTTGGTATAATATTGTTTAAAATTAAATTATACAGGGTGTGCCATTTAAAAAGTCACGTTAATATATTTAAACTTTTGTATAAAAATGTTTGGTATCTCTCTTAACCAGGAGCGTGCGGTTAATTTAAAAGAAGGGAAGCAATTTTAAAAAAACTTACCTATTTATGGTGTAGTTGGATTTTTCTGTCAGTTTTGCATGGAAGCAAGGAAAGCAATGCTTCCCTTACTTCCGTGAACCGCACGCCCCTGCTCTCAACTAAAAAAATATATGGGTCATTCTGAAATTTTCATTTTTTTGATTTTCCTCCGTATCCGGTAAGTTTATAGAGCGAAAATTATTCGATTTTAATTGACCCAAAAAAAACACATTACGCTTTTATTATTTTTTTAATAGCACTAACAATTAGGGAGATATCCCTTAAAAGTGTCGAAAATGGAACACCCTGTACATGACGTACTAAATCCACTTACATTACAAATATTGCTTTTTTAAAAACACAAAATTACTACGTTAATGTATTTTTTTACTGTTTCACTTTTAAGAGGCTGGTAGTAAAAAGTATATTTTTGCCAACAGGTGCGAAGGGCATAATTATACAATTATTTTGCATTTAAAAGAAAAAAAACCCAATTACGTACAAGATAAATTAACATTTATGTTGTCTAATACATTTCAATCTCATGTCGATTTATTTAAATTGTTTGATTTTTGCGTATATTCAAACAAAAACGCCTAGTACGAAAAGACAAACGTATTTTAAATAATGTATTTTTATAAACAATTATGATTTAGTTCCATGACTGATACTTCTAAAGAAAATCTGTTTTTGCGGTAGTCTTTAATGTTTTTTTTTAGTATTATACATCAAATTCAAGAATTGGAATTTGTCCATTTGTTTACAGACGATACGCTGATCATGCATTAAACACAAGTGGAGAATTTAGGATGGCGATTAATTGACACTATTTTTCACCTAATAAGCTTTATGTATTTATTAAAAAGTAAAGTAATCTTTTATGTTGGTGCATGGTCCAGAACTGTATTACATTAGTTAGTTTTATTACAAGTACTGCTTAGAAATAAAATACCCTTATTTTTAAAAATACAACAAAATGGTAAATAAAAAATTATTTAAAATTAAAATGTATAAATTCCCTAATGCCTCCTATTTAAAATTTAATCATTTTTTGAAAAATTTTAAATTAACCCAAATATTTATTATTCTGATTCAATATTTTTTTAGGCAGCTTTTTAATAAGTTAAATATACTATTAATAATAATGTGCGTATAAAACAGATAACTTAAAGTTAAAAAATAAACAAATAAAAAATTAAATAGTTTAAAATGTAATTTGGCACACATTTTTATTCTAAATAACTTTCTTTTTAACATTGTGTTATTTTTTTTTTTTTTAGTAGAGAATCTTTACTCTGAAGCACTTTTTATTTTTATTACTTACCCTGTATACCATAAACTTTAAATAAAACTGAGTACTGCCTATATGGTTTGAGAGCAGACACTAACTTTTATACCAAATAATTTCTTTTAAGAAATTACAAAAAAGTTACCCGTTTGTTGCACACTTAATGGACCACACTGTATATATCGTAATTTAAATCTCAATATACTTTAAACTCGATTTTAGTCCTACTTTTATGCTTATATATTTAAGAGGCTTATTGTAAAATACCTGAATACCATTTAATGCGTTAATAAACTCCAAAAATAATACTTTAAACATCGTTATTGTCGCTTATTATATTAATAAATAATTAAATAAATTAGAGAATAAAACAGATTGCTTTGGCTGTGTGGCTTATAATGTTTTTACAATAAGCCCTTTAATTGTATTTTATCTAATAAATTTAGTCATTAAAGCTAATTTTAAGATGAAATCAATATACTCCAATATACTTGACGGTCAGCAGTTTGGAGTGGTTTTCCATAAAATAAAGGGTAAAGGGCTATAATATATTAGGCTTACTAAAAGCAAACCTACCACCACTAACATAAACAAAACATTTTTATACTTAAGTGTTCTTTTTTAAATTAAACTATAGGTAACCCAACACTGACCACCTAAGCTATTATGCCAAAGGTATTCATTTTTATTTGCGATTTGTAAATGCCTAATACTTGAAAGGCATTAATATGTTACATGATATTTTTGTATATTCGATGAGGCCGGCTGCACGCACTAAAAACCATGACTCATGCGGCGTTACCATGAGGCGTCGTTACCTCGCTCTGAGGCGTTCAATTTAAAGCTTTAACTGCAAGCGAGAGCGCGAAAGAGGGACAATCGGCCTCCGCGTTCGACAGCGTTCGACATCTGTTCTCTCCTACTTAAGTGTACTCTTACATGTTTTCGTCAAGTATGAAGTGCAGTAAAAAGTCAATGTGGTGTCAATTGTTTTTAGCAACGATAATTGCGAACCATTCCATCAGTACTTTTATATGACTTTGTCACGTTCAACTATCGTCTGACCGATTTTTTAATATATATTTTTTTAAATACGAATTAATGATTGTTAAAAATAATAGCTACTAACAAAAATATTTAAGTAAACATGTACTGAAACACCAATTATTGACGAGTGAATATTGTCAAAAACCAATTAATGTGGATATTTAAACCAATAATTACTGATATTTGAATGTTATTAATATATTTTTTTATCTTTGTGTAATTAAAGAAGGTAAAAAGCCTAAATTCTATTGAAACGTGGATGTCTTAAGCGAGGTAAGAGGAAGTTTGTTAACAGGGGTCTTAAAAACTTAAAGATTTGGAGAGAAAGGGAGGGCCTCCGCGGGCAACAGATTCCACAATCTATAAACTCTATGAATAAAAGAACAAATAAAGTAAGAAGTTTGAGATCTGTCCAGTTGGACCGTAAAAAGTCCTAATTTTGGAACTACATGGTCTTAAAATTTAAGAAAAATAATGTTTTTTTTCTCGTAACACTTATACCAGTCCAGATATTAAAAAATATATATATAGAGGTTTTCTGAGCATTAAAATCTTCTAGCGTACAGGAAAAAATATATTTTTGTCAGTGTCGTCCGTGATGGATTTTTAAGAAAAAATGGTACTGATTATAAGAAAAAATGTTAGGGATATTTAAGCAAAAATGGTACACCACTTAATTTTTCTCAAAAAATTAATTTTGAAGTTATTGGCATGGTCGAATCGATATTTATTTAGTATATGGTAGTCATGTTAGGAGTACTTAGTTAGTTAGAAAAATATAAGTGTTATTAAAACAATATATAAAACATTTTTTGCTAAGAATCACTTTTTAATTGATTTATTTGCTTAAAATGTAATAAAAAAATTCCACCGTATAGGGGAGGGGGTGGCATCCACCCCCAGAGTTTTGGTGTCCTTTGATTTGATACAGGTTTTGATCCTAGGGCTATTCTCTGTTAAAATTTTAAGTCAATCCATGAAGTACCAAATAATTGCTAGGTTTTACAACTAATGCTAGGGGTTTTCATAATCATACCTATGATTTTTGGGCTAGACCAAGGTCGATAATTTTGAAATCAAAAATATATTGGGATAAAACCCATTTTAAAAGAAAAAGAATATAACGAACATTAAATGATTAAATTACGGACGATCTGAGTTTGGGAAGAGGGAGGGAGGCGAGTTTCAAGGCTAAAAAACGGTTGTTCCCGATTTCCGGCACAACTACAAGTCCTCTAAAAAGTTAAATAGCAAAGTAATAGGTAATTAAAAGATCTACAATTATTTTATTTACACTTTTTTCACTTAACATCAAAAATTTATGTAAAAATTTAAATAACCAAGTTTTTGGATTAGATTTGGTACATTTTACAAACAAAACAATATTTTTACGAAATTTGATGAAAACTTACCTTTTATGTTACAAATATACTGTAATTTTTTTAAACCGAAATATTAATTTTTTAAATTTATTTTGAATAATATTGAAAAAGTACCATTATTTTCAATCGAAAATTCACGTGTCAAAATATCGACTTTTTGAAAAAGTCGGTAAACTTGTGGTTTGTTGAAATTTCTACTTTCTAATGGTGTTAAAAAACATGTATATATTATCATGGTAAATTTTCTCAGAAAATGTAAAAAACGAGACTCGAATCCATTTTTTTTTTCATTGTGTACAATTTTGAGCTGTTAATTATAATTTACTTTTTACTTAAAGAGAAAAACTATAAATCAAAATGTACTACTATATTTAATAACCAAATAAATTAATAATGTTAATATGGAATATGACATTTACATTATTTTTTTATTATTATTATTATTTTTTTAATTATTTGCGTCTGTAAAAAAGTGTGTATTTAAAGTAGTTGTAGATCTTTTTATTACCTACAACTTTGCCCTTAATTTTTTTGTAGGACTTTAGGTTATGTTAAAAATCGAGATAAATCGGTCGTTTTTAACCTTAATCCTCCCTCCCCACCCCTTTCAGATCTTTAATCGCTCGTAATTTATTTTTCCTTTCATTTTGTGTTGTTGTTGGCATATTATCTACCTTTTTTAATGAATTTTATCTTACTTTATATTTTTACTTTTTACATTTTTAAAGGCTTCGGCACTGGTCTAGTGGTTAAGGTAATAACAAAAATAAAAAACGTAAAAGCTCTATTTTTCCTTGCCTGGCTTAATTACCTTAATATTTTAAAGTTAATTAACATTAAAGATCTTTTGTGTAAAAATTTCAGTACTAACACAAAACATTTAAAAGTAAGTATAATGTGTTTAAATTAAATATTAGTTTAAATTCCATTTCAACCATTTGTAATTTTTTGTAAACAAATGATTTCTTTTTGGTGGTAATATAATATAAACAAGAAATTCCTATTATGAGGCACTTAGAAATAACACAACACACATATCCTAATAGGTTAACTAGGTATTTATTATAAATAATAGTGCCTGTTTAAACCCTAGCCATTGCATCTATACGAAAAGAAAAAGGCAGGAACTAAAAAAAGAACTAGGGACTGTATAAGTAATTCCTGTCCATTAAGGAGTTTACCTCTTAATGTATAGGAAAATAAATAATAAAGTGCACTAGGAGGGTAAATCGGAGAAATACGCCTCTAAAAATTTTAATTCGAAAACTAAGCCCTAAAAATTTAAACTTAATATAAATTTCACTCTACGAAGCATTCCATTATATCTTTATAGGCCTGGCCCCAAAATACTTGGCTACCACCAACTTTGTTTATTTAATATTTTTTTATTTATTAGAAGTAATATTACTTCTATTAAATAAAAACTATAATAACCAATATTAGTTTAGGTGTAATCGTTAAATTGCTAGTTGTTATCTTTTTATATTAAATGTGAATGGGTTAAATTATTATAGGCACTATGCCAAGTATTTTTAAAATTGGTTAACCCTTATTTTTTTATATGTTTAGAGATAATGACATGTAGGATGTTATTGTATTTAGAATGTGATAAACATATAATCAAAAAAAGATAAAATATACCGGTGCTTAATATTTGATAAAAGCAGTAATTTCCGGTTAAACCGGAAGTGATCAAAAACAAGTGAATAGATAGACCTATGTGCATTTATGTCAAATATAAATGTACCAAAATTATTATTATTTTTTTAATCTAAAAAGTTATAGAAGGAACTACCTTTGAGGTACACCCGGTATATACATTTATTAACCTGTTTAGTAATATATAGTTATTGTTTAAGAAACATTGTTTAACAAAATTGTGTTAACTAATTCGAATATATAAATATTTTGTAACATATTTTAACTTCGTGAATTACACAGCCACACAAAAAAGTGGCTGCTTCGAAAGACCGTGGTATCTTTATGAATGAACCCAATCAGGTCATGGTCATGGTCACTTCAAGGTCAATCACAGCACAACAAAAAAAATTAAAGTGTGACGGACTCTACCATTGTATTTTTATGTTTTTGAAGTCGCTCATTCCAAATCTGTAGTCGGTTTGACCACATCAGGTCATAGTCAAGGTCAGCGACACAAAAACCCCAAGATATAGTTATTGTGGTTTATTTTCAATAACTTCTGATGATTTGATCTAGATATGACATTGATCTCAACCTGAAGGGGTCAATTTTACCACGGATTTAGATTCAGCGACCATAAAAATATAAAGATACCATAATTGTGGTCTGTTTTTCGACAAATTTTGATTATTTGATTTTGATATAACCCTGATCTCGACTTAATTGGGTCAAGAGGTCAATTTGACTTCGGATTCTAACAACATAAAAATACCACCATTTCGGTCTATTTTCAATAAACGTTGATCATTTGACCTTGAAATGATCTTGACCATGACCCGAAGAAATCAAACTAACCCCGGCTTCGGATTCATGAATCCAAAAACATAAAAATACCACGATTGTCGTCTATTTACAATAAATTTTAATGAATAACCTTAAAATAACCTTAACAATGACCTGACGGAGTCAAACCAACCCCAAATTCAGATTCAGCGACCCCAAACAAAACAAACAAAAAGATATTAGGGTCCGTCTTTCTGAGCAGCAACTGTTTTTTATGGGGCTATGTTATTTAAATTTATTATATTAAACACTTACTATTTTAAAATAAGTAATATTAAAGGTGTTTGTAATGTTTTATATTTTAAATAGCAGTAACACAAGTATAAGGTAACTTTATACAGGGTGCCCCACGGTCGATAGTACCTAAGAAGTTTACGGAAAACGGGATATTGGATTTTTGTAATTTGACAACATCGGTAATGGCTTGTGATTTTGTGATCTACGAGTTAAAATATATTTAACGATATTTTACTTTTATATTTAACGATGCAGCTAATACCAAAAAGTGGCATTAACTATGATATTTCAAATGTACACCCTGTATATTTTGGTATCTTTGTATCCACCACTACTTTTTGAATATTTTTGCCCAATATATCATCCTATACCTCTAACGGTTTTTAGGTAAATAATTATTTTCTATATTATTTGTTCAAAATATGACTCTAAATAAAAAGATTTTATTACTCTATCTGCATTAGTAAACACTTGAAAATTTGGGTGTAGCATCTATATGTCCTCTACATTGATTTTGTATGGCGAAATTTGTTTTGAATTATACAGGGTCGCATTAAATTAGTGATTTTACCTCTAGATATAAAATTGGTAAAATTGGTCTAGATATAAAATTGGTAAAAAGTCATTTTTTGTTAATAATAATAACCCTGTATATTAATAAAGAATCTGAAGGACCATAAAAAGCATTTCTTAAATAATATTTTATGTTTCTATACCTAAATATGTATGGTTCCGAAATAAAGGCAAGTTTCTTTAAAAATTAAAATTAACATAATAAATATTTACCAAAGATAGCCATAAAATGTCATAACTAAAAATAAAAATCTTGTTAAATTTTGATTTTTAAAGAAACTTGCTTATATCCCCGGAACCAAAGCATTTAGGTATAAAAACATGAAATATCATTTGAAAAGGCTTTTTATGGTCCTTTAAATTCTTTGACAATATATAGAATGATCAGTGGATCATTTGACCTTGAAATGATCTTAAATAAAATAAAAAAAACTTTTTTAATATCTACAGGTAAAATTACGAGTTTTAGGCGACCCTGTATAATTCAAAACAAATTGCTCCATACAAAATCAATGTTGAGGACATTGAGATGTTACACCCTAAATTTCAAGTGTCTACGAATGCAGATGAAGTAATTGAAGTTTTTTATTTTAAAACATGTTTTAAACAATAAATATGGAAAATAATCATTTACTTGAAAACCGTTAGAGATAGCTATGTGATAATATTAGACAAAAATATTCATAAAGTAGTGGCGGATACAAAAATACCAAAATATACAGGATGCTCTATTTGAAATATAAAAGTTGATGCTACTTTTTGGTATAAGCGACAACGCTGCATCAGTAAAAATATTTTAAATCGTTAGATCACAAGCAAATACAGATGTTGCCAAATTTTCAAAATAATCCATTGTTTATTTTTCCGTAAACGACTAAGGTACCATCGACCGTAAGACACCCTGGATATTTCTTGGTGTTTTTAACTGTTATTAAAAAATTATAATTCTAGTTGTTTGTTTTTTCTTTCATTTAATGTCTGTAATTGTTACAAATATAATAAAAAATTTACTTGATTTTTTGTTTAAAAGTATAGAACCTAAATGTGCCGTTTTCCTAATTTTACCAGGCAATAATAATTACTTTGTCAAAACGGACAACAAAATGTTGTTCAAATTCAAATTTAAATAACTTTTTGTTTTTTTACCTGTTTCAATTATCTTTTGGTCCAGTTGTAGGTCTTTAAATCAAGGTTATTACCTAATATGAGGATTGCAAAAAGTTTAATAGGATTATATGTTACACAGGAATAATGTTGCATTTTGATCTAAATTTTCAAAGACCCTGTAAAAAAATTTAACCTCACAATTTTTTACCAGTGTATTGGATTTTTAATCCCCATCTTCTGTCATTTCTTTTTTATATATTTCGAACATATTGGGAAAACTTAAAATTTAAACGGTCATATTTCCAAAAGTAAAAAAGATAAGTATTTTATATGTAGTATTTTTTAAAGGTCTTTAAAAGATCTTTTAACTAGTAATAAATTATTCAAGGTGTTTTTTTTGAAATCATACTTTTTGTCGTACTCTGTTTATCTTAAGAGATAAGAAAAATTTGAATATTATAAGAAACTAAAAACTAGTTAAACAAACTTGTATTTTAATTTATTTTTTTATCATAATAAATAAAAAAAAGATTGAAGATGCAAAATTATAACTTGACATCCGGTAAACAAATTTTATTTGATTCTTTTAAATTTCTTCTTCTTTTTTTTTTAGTAATCCTTTTTAAATAATAATATAACAAAAAATGTTGGAAAAAGTTAAGGTTTAAAAAAAATTGCTAAAAAATTGTCAAGTTGATTTATTTTACAGGGTGTTCGAAAACTTGGGTAAAATCCTTGGCTCTTTCCTGTATAACACTTTATCCAATAAAACTTTTTATACCCCTTATTAAATAATAATTTTGATGAAGGGAACTAAAACTGTACCAAAAAATAATTAAAATCAGTCAAAAAACCAATATTTATTTAAAAATTTTAAACAATTTCTTTTGTCAGGTGTGTATTTATTTATATTACCTTTTATATTTTTTCTTGCGGCAAATTATAAATACTTTTTAAGGTAATAAAACATGTTGTATATAATTAGTAATAAAATTATTCATTTTAATATTAATTACTTTATAATCAGCTATTAGCGATATTTTGTTGTGTATTTAATTCTCGTAAAAACCATACATCAAATGAGATTCAAATTATTTGAAACTAAACGGGAATTTAAAATATTTTTTAGGAAGAATGCAGTTGCGTAGAATTTTTTATAAAAATATTTACGGTAAATACCTTACCTTTGGTAATTTTTCTTTTCTTGTGGGTCATAAAATGTCTTTTGGTGTATAACAAATATTTTTTAAATTTAATAAAAATATTTAAATTAGTATAAAAGTTATAATTAAAACGTATTTTTTTCACACCCGTTAGCTCAAAAAGTAAGACGTTTAAAACAAATATTATATAAAGTTTGGAGAATCACCAAATAAAGTTTGCCGCTGGTATATTTACTGGATACCTTGTATATTGATCTTATAAAAGGCATTACAATTAAAGTATTTTATGGCAATGATTCTTTCAAAAACACAATTTTTTTTTGTTTGTTTTGGTTTTTGTGTTCACGGTTCTTGTTTTGTGATAAATTAATTTTAAGTTTTTTAGTCTTAATTTTCGTTTATTTCTCTTTAAAAGCTGGTTTGAATTAACTTCACTTTCATAATAGTCCATGTCTTTGTTTGCTGTTAGAATTCTAGAATTTAAGAATATATTTTACACATTACATATAAGACAAAACATAACCCGGACCTCACCACTTTAATATCCAGGAAAGTTAACAAAACTTTTATACGTCAAACTCGTACACTGAAGTCTGTATGCAAATTTTATCTACATTTGCTTTGCTGTTGTCAGTACTAAGAAAATCTATATTTGATGCATATTGGATTACTTTAAAAATAAGATGGGATTTTTAGCATAATAGATTTAAGTTTTCACAGGTCCGGTATAAAGTAAACAATGCTATTAGCATGATGCTTTGTTTTTTAAATATTATGTTAATTTTGTGCTAGTATGTTAGGGCAGTCTTTAAATATTTTTTCAAAAATTTTCACACAGTCCTGTCAAAATTTAAATGAATAAAAATAATAAAAATCCAGGGTAGGACAAAAAGCAGTTATTTTTTTAATAAAGCACCCTGTATATTAAATTACAAATAAAAGATTTTTAAATGAGCTTTAAGAAAATACAATATTAAGTACACCTTACATTATTAGTTTCGGAAATATGACCATCCGAATCAGAAATTTGGGTAATATTTAAAATACCTCCATTTTGATATAGGCAAAGATATAATCTTTATATTCTTGGGTTATAAAGTACTCGTTAGAAGCTTTAAAATAATATGCCACAAGACCCCCTTTCTTTTATTTTTTCCCTAAGATGGCGCTAATCCGCCAGCTTGACTGTGGCAACTATAATTTTATTTTAAAAAGTAGTTTATATTCTCCCTTTAGCCATACCCAAATTTTATATGGAAAAAATTTAGAGTAATAAAGTTAGCAGGAGGAGGGGACTATTTACGTTCACACTGAATAAATATTTTAACTGTCCTTCTTTTTTATTTTTTGGTCAGTTCTGGTTTATTAACAATAAAAATACGACTCCTCTTTACAAATCATAACCCAAAAATTTCCAATTTAAGTTTTTTTATACTACAGGGTTCCACTGGGACCTGCCGCTATCGATTACTCGAACTTGCTTTGGAAAATGTTGAAAATTTGTTAACTTTATAAAGTCAGTGGGAGACATAAGATTCTGCGTAAACTTCCATACATAATTTATAAATATTGTTCTAAAACTAAGTCCAAACGTATTTGACTTATTTTAAATTTTATGTCAAAAATTACATTTGCAGGCCATTACATAAGCATTAATTTCTTTTAAACAAAAGCCTTTAATATAAGTTGGGGTTGGCTTTCTCGTAAAAAACTACTTTAGCAGACTATATTGTTATATTCACAATTAATAAATACAAAGTGGTTAAAAATAATCGTTAAAAATTATTACGACAAAACCCTTAAAAGTCATTTTTCTAAAATGAAAACCCCTTCTTTTAAGCCTTATTCTATTAGGCATTAAAAATAAAGATAAGTTTGTATAAGGATGTTTATTCTAAAAATTTATAGTTGAAATATTAAGACTTTAATATGTATCTATTCTAACAATGCTTTTAAGTACGACCTAGTTTGGCTTCAAGTTGGCCTTGACAACAAAATGCAGCGTAACAGCAGGTAAAAAGATAAATTATTAAATCATTAATATTTCGAAAACTATATATTTCTGAAATAGACATCTTTTACCAACTTATCCCTATTTTTAATGCCCAATAGAATAAGGTAATACAAGATAGGTGTTTCTATTTGAAAAAAAATGACTTAGGTATAATGTTCTATACCATACATATACATAAATTATGTTTAGAATTTTACGCAGAATCTAAAAAATAAATAATATGTAGGGTTTTCCATTTAAAATAAGCAATTTAACATTAACTTCCGGTATAACCGAAAGTGATAGAGCTGTCAAAATATTTTAGTTGTATGTCCCCCACTGACTTTATAATGTTACCAAATTTTCAAAATATTTCAAAGAGTACTTCTCGAGAAATCGATCGCAGAATTTCCCGGTGGGACACCCTGTATAAGGAATTACAAAAGAACCTTTTTAAGTATTGTGACCAGAAAAATTACAATAACCAGTTTATTATAAATAACAATGAGCTACGTGTTTTATCTGTAATACTACCGGTATAGCATACCTTGGAAAATTGTGCAGGAAGGTTTTAGGGAAAACTTGTATGTCATATATTATAATGTTGTCTTACTTACGGTCATATTGCTAAGTTAAAGTGGGATTTGCTTGTAGAATGTTTTTATGCAAAATATTAAATTGACACATTTTAAATGTTTAGTTCCTAATCACTAAGCAGTAATTCAAAAATCTAAAGAATTACCAGATTATATAGCTGCGAAACATAATCACGACCTTGCCACTTTAAGTTTCAAGAAAGTTACCAAACTCTTTCAGATCAAAACCTGTACACCAAAGCCCTTATGCAAATTAATTCAACATTTGCCTGGCTGTCGTCAGTATTAAGAAAATGTATATTTAATGAACTTTGGTTTATTTTAAGACTACGGTGGGACATAATTATAGCTGTTTCAAGAGCACAGGGCTTACGTCTGAAGTAAACTATGTCATAAGCATAGTGGTTTTTATTGAACATGTTTATTTTATATTTCGGTTCTTATTAATGAAAACAATAAGTATGTTATGGCAATTTTTTTAATTTTAGAATTTGCAGGTGGTTAAAATATTTCAAAAATATGTTTTGTTAATTACCGTAAGATTTAGAATTGCATAATCTATATGATTTATTAAAAAGTAATGGGATATATTACCATTATTGTAACTAGCCATTTAACCGAGATTGGGGGCTACGAAGAGGCCGATATAAATGTCAATGGTAGAGGGGCACAATAATAATTTTGTGTAATACAAAATAAAAACAAAAAAGCTAACAAAAAGTCAACTAAAAAAACAAAAACCCCATACACTTCAGAAGAACCTAAAACCAGGGCAAAGGCCTAAAAACCCGTTATAGCATTTATATGCTATTTTTCCTAGAGGTATATGGCTATACCTAAAGAGAAAGCCAGTTTCCCAGTTCCCCCGTAGTTATGCCGATGTATATTAAAAGTGGTTTTTTGATTCTCACGCCCGACTAATCAAAAAATATTTTTACTTGTAAAAATTAATGGTAATTTCGGGTGCCATCTTGATAATAAACGGCATGTAGTGATATATCATTATTATATAGAATATAGGCAAATAAATAGACAAAAGTTAATGGTACTTCCGAAGATAACACAGGTTGGTATCATATATACCGGGTGGTACACCGCCATGGTGGTCATAGGTAATTCCATGTAAAGGGGCCCACAGACGATCAATAATATTAGACAAAAAATTGCACAATAATATTGCTAGTCGTCATCAAACATATTTGCGCTATGACTATATTTATTATATTGCACAATGACTAGTTTTGTTTTGTAACTACTAAAAATAAGGATAAGAAAAAAGTAGCTGCTTAAAACATATTTAAAAAAGAAAAAAAACCTTTATTTTTTTCTTTTATTGCTTTTAAACTCACATTTGTTTAATTATTTTTGATAAACAAATACTTTTTCGTATTTGAAAACTGAAGTAATTTTGCAATATTATCCACACACGACACAATACATCACTATTGCCCATTAAAATTTAAACTATTTTTGATTTACACAATACATTGTACAACCTCTTAATATAAACCACAAATGGCCAATATTTTTGTACAATATGAAATATTGCGCAATAATATTGATAGTTTGGGGTTTTTATTTTGATGCCAATAAATATTGGCTCCCCATTGGTCAACAAAATTGTATTGGACTATTTTGAAGACGTTGATAAGATAAAATATTTTCTTATTTTTAAATAGGCCAATTTATATTTGAAGAGTACAAAAATAAAACAAGAAATGTTCATTTCTAGCAATATCGAGATTATTATTGCAATAAGTTGCCAGGGCCTTCTGCTACTAAATACTTACTTAAAAAACGAGCCACCCTGTATAATTCCGTTATTTGTACACTTATAAAATAATCCTAAAACAGGTCAATTTTTATATCTAGTGGACACATTTTTGTGTTAAAATTTACTTGTCTAAATTCATTCCCCTCTCCTGCCAACACAAACGACAAAAACTTTGAATGGAAAAAAAGTCAGGTTATACCTTATCTAAAAAAGTTTCAAATTCTCTCTTAAACCGACTTTAGTTTTTTAAAATAGATTTAGTAGTTTCCGAGAACAATACTAGGTGTCCCTACATGCTATACCTTTTACCTTTTTAAAAATATAAAAAAAATTGGCTTGTTGGTATATCACCTAAATGTGCATTATTTTATGGATTTGGTTGTTAATATTATATATTTGGTTTTTATTACGAATCGTAAGAAGCACAAAAAAATTAGAGATTTCTTTAGGTTTTATACTTTCGTGTTAATGGACGTATTTTCATGTTAAACTTTGTACACGCATTTTCCAGACGCTCTGCCGTTAGCAGCTAATTAATTAAAAAGAAAGTGACCCGTATTTAATCTGTTTCAGTTAGGTTAATACAAAAAAAAAGAAGATTACATTTATTTACGTCTAAGCTTCTGGGTCGGTAAATTAAACCTGCTAAAAATTAAAAAAATAAATTAACAACTTTTATTTAAATGTCTTTATATGCAAATAAAAATGATTATATATTTTTTTAATTATATTAAAATTTATACAATTTTTAAGGTATTATTAAGGTAGTGACTGCCTAGCACGCAAGAGATTAAGTTAAATCTTCGGCGCCAAAAGATCTATGTGTCCACGAATGGACTGAACTATTTTTATAATTTTTTTATTCTCAATATTTAAAAAAAAGTGGTTGTTGTTATTGTTGTCTTTATGTTTATTTATTTTTTATTTATACAATGTAATATTGTATAGAAACATTTAACGACCACTGGCCAGATCAATATACCGACTGTCAATAAATCTATTAGATATTTTTTAGAGCCATTTTTAATGTTGCATTTAGGACGCAAACTCAGGTAATCAGAAAATGCAAATACAAAGTTTTACATACAAGTGTGAAATAGCAATCTTTTTTATAAAAGCACTTTTTTTAAATAAGGATTTTTTTAACGAATTTAACAATATGAATTTATTTGTGATTGAATCAAAAATATGGAACATAAATTAAAAAGTGTGCCAAAGATAGTTATGGCGCGTTTACACGTGCATGGAATTAGTGGCGCCAGTCATTACTTGCGCGCAAGTCCCATGCGTGCATAAATGTGAAAAGTAAGTTGCCTTTTAACTTTTCCATGCGCCAGTAGAAAATGGCGACCATAAAAAAATATTCAATGCAACGTGTAAACATAAACTTGCAGAGCGATTCGCCAGTTTTCAGATAACTTCATATTGAATATTTTTTGAGTTGCTAATTTCAAATAAAAAATTGACAGAAAAATAGATCTGCAGGAATTATCACATTTCTCAAAGTTTATAAACAAAACACATATTTATGGGATGTGCATTCTAATACGTACAGGGTTTTTATTTATATTTCGCCACCTATTTTCAACTATAAGCAAGAAGGATAGAAAAAATGTCCTGTATGAAAGTTTTGTACTTTTTCACCTTTTATCTTTTAAGCATAAATTTGTTATTTATGTCACCATTACAAAGGTCCTTTAAAAATTTTACAAAAATATCACATTTAATACATATATATATATATATATATATATATATATATATATATATATATATATATATATATATATATATATATATATATATATATATATATATATATATATATATATCTTTAATAGTTTCGGAAATATGGCAAATTAAATCTAGGTATAATTTCCATTACATTTACAGTCTCACCTTAGTGCCGGCCGTAAGTAGGAATAATAGAAATTGTATCTACTATTTTTCAGATTTAAGTTGCATATTTTAAAAACTTAAAGATAAAAATACCAAATATGGTATTTTTGTAAAGCTTTTTAAAATACCTTTTTAATGGTGACATAATATACAGGGTTTTCTGGAGTTTTTGATATTTATTTGTTTATTTTTTTATGCTTAAATAATAGATGAAAAAGTATGAAACTTTTATACAGGACGTGTTTTTCTATCCCTCTTGGTTATAGTTAAAGGTGGGTGGAAAAATATAAATTAAAACTCTATACAACGACAGATATTCTCGGGAAAACCTATATGATCACTTATCAAAAGCGATGTGGATTCCATGATTCCAGAAGTTAAGTCTAAATTGTATCAACCACAACTTTTAAAAACTGAAACTGGTAAGCAAAAAAATACCTCTCTACATGCAAAATGTAAACGTTTACTAGCGCGAAAGTAAAACTGGCGTTGGTAATGCCGCCACTAATTCCATGCACGTGTAAACGCGCCATTACGATATTTGGCAGTTAGTTTTATCAAGTGTTCTTTGGAAAAAAAGTGCCTAATTAATTTTTAAAACATGTTATTAATAAACTATTTTTAACCTGTGTTCCTAGTACGGGGACCTACGTACTTAGGAGATTTCATTATGTGAGAATACGTTAGTATAAATATCATCATACAACAATCTCAGTCACTCTTGAGATCTTGCATTTCAAAGAAGTCTAAATAAAAATAACTGCAGAATATTATGCATTATAGCTATTTATGGAACACCTGACAATAGTAACAAAGTTATTACCCAGTGTACTAGGTAAGTAATGTTTAATTTATATTACAGTTTTTAACCGATCACAAATAAAGTGATATTGTTAGATTCGTTAATTTTTTTTTAAGTGATTATCAAAAATGAGTTGCCATTTAAAAAATAAAGTTAGGTACAAAAATATTTTTTTATCTTATCTCATTCCTGTGTTTTATTTATATAAGTTTTACAATTAAAAATAAAGTAAGCTACAAAAGAGTTTATTTTTAATAAATTTTATTATTTAACAATAACAATTACCCAAGAGTTATTGTTTTTTATTTTATCTAAATTTAAAATACGCTCTTATTAATTTAGGCTTAGGTTGATAAATAAATGATATTTCAGATTTTACACTTATATATTTGCAACCCAAGTAGGCTTTAAAACACATTAATGTGAAATAATCTACCTTGTTTAGATTTTTAAATTAGAATATAGCTTTTAATTACACAGGTGTATACACTATATCATTTATTATTATGAGGATAATTTATTCCTAACTTGACTAAATTTATTAAGTCCAGTGGCGTCCCGAGCTGGATTTGAACGACTATTGGTGACAAAAAAATGTACGCCCATAATATTTGTTACATTTTTATTTTATTTTTAGGAATTAAGTAAATATAACAGTTTCCGTTTCTTAATATTTTCTTATCATTTAGCCTGTACTCTATAATCCTAATCAAACCTGTAAAAATACATTACAAAACAATTGTCTAATAGAAATCTAAGATTTTCATTTAAAAAAAACTAATTTTTGTTACAGTTTCACACCCTGTAATAAAAACTTATTGTTTTTAAATTATGCATCGACTTGTCCCTTAAACTTTGACAGCTTACTTTTTAACTTCACAAATAAAAATCAATTTATGACTATTTTGGTTGATCACGCCAAAACTTTTATTAACACATTTACTCATTACCATTACACTTGGATAATAGTATATTATGGGACGAGCACGGAATGATACTCATTTTCCACAAGTATAGCTTTTGCAGCATGAGCCGCAGTCGAGTACTTTTAAGTCATACGAGAAGGAAATAAGTATTCTGTGCGAGTTGCATACTATACTTTATCTACAATTATTGATATATCACTGAAAAATATTTTAAAACAACTTTCTTTTGGATGTGTATCAATAAATTTAGTGTTTTCGATTTGTGACAGAATATTTGTCATCCATCGAATCGAATCTTATTGATTTTATTATTAGTTTATTTAACGTACCTCATTTTATTTTTGGTACCTATTTGTGACTAAAAACTACTGACCTGTTGTATTTATGCACTTTTAAAGCACATTATTACGGCCGTGGGTAATAAGTGTAGGTAATGGGTATAAGCAATAAGCCATATTACCTGTTTAAAATCATAATAAGAATATATACATTTTTCAATAGGCGTAGATTTTTTTATTAATTCTTTGGGAAATGTTCTTACGAAAGGAAAAATTACAAAACTAAACGGCTATTTAAACTAATAGGTGTTAAAGTCAAAGTTACAATAAATCAAATAAATTATTTATTTAATAAACATCATGTTTTTAAGATATTTTGTTTGTTATTATTTATTTTAGTTTAAATTGAATTTAAGTCATTATAGTCTATATTAATGCAGCAATTCTAGAATATAAATAAAGTTTAAAAAATTATTTACTAACGTGCAGAAAACTTAAAAAAGCTTTCAAAAATTTAAAAGAAAACTGTTTTTATAATAATTAAAAATCTTTATATTTTGCTTGAAAAGTATTTTACAATGACTTAATTTAAATTGTGTTAAACAGGTATAATGCAAATGATTAACTAACAACAAGGATGTAAAGATGTTAAACTGTTTCCCTAAGGAAAACCTGTGGGGAAATATGGATTAACAGATCATCTGTGTAGGATTAGCTAAATTAACGAGGCTGGATAAAGTTGGGTAAACATTCACGAACATTAATTCTGTATAATTTTAACATTGTTCTGCGCCAACAATATCCGTCAACCTGATATTGAATACTAAAAGGATTACTTGGAATAGGGCAGGTTCCGGCTTGTCCAATTAAAACTTCTTTTCATGTAAATCAAGCTAATTTACAAGGTATGCTATATGTTATAATTAAAGTTTAAATTGGTATTTCTTTATTTTTCAATTATTTAATTTTTTTTAAAAAAGTTCTTATAAAGTGCAGTTGTAAAATATTATTGTTTTTAAATATTGTGCAAAGTTACAAATTTTTTAACCGACACCCCGTTTAAAGTTTTGTATAATAACACATTTATTTATTTGTAACATTTTATTTTTAATTATAAAATTTATTAATCAAAAATAGTAAAACACATTTGTTAAAGATAGTAAACCTATAAGTTTCTATAAACATAAACGAAAATAATTTCCTTATATATAAAAAAAAATTCATGTTATTTATCAGCAATTTTCCACGGTAAAATATAATATAATGACATAAAAACAAAAGTAGCACTATTTCCACGGTAAAATATAATATAATCAGGTACATAAAAAACAACAGTTTTTCTTCTAAATAACAAAAAAGGGAGATTCCTTTTCGTATAATATTACGGCAGAAAAATATTATTTTCATTTGGTTTTATATCTTACTTGAAGACTTCCTGTAAAACTCGATGCGAATTTTACTAAATAATGCTTTTAGTGCGGTATCAGCGGTGAGAATATACCTTACCATGGAACAATGTAGTTATTCTTATAAGAGACTCCTTCTTTTTATGTCATTCACCATGGACCCAGTACAGCCAGTTTGCTAAGTCCTATAATGTAAGCGAAACGCGTCACTCGAGGAGGTCCTGGTGATTGGCATGAAAAGATGAATCTCTTTTTTTTTAATTATTGAAATAGAAAGGTTTCTTTTTGGTATATACTTTCCATAATTAAAACATAAATTGAAATGCTATATTTAAGCTTATAGTTGAAAAAATACCTAGTATTTAAAATCAAACCAACTTCGGTAAAAAAATATCTGGACAAATTTATATTAAAAAATAAATAACTCCAAATATATATATAGTAGAGGGTTTTAAAAACTCTGAATAGGGGTACATACAAAGGTCGAATAAGTTGACAGTACAAAATTATTTTAGCCTATACAAGGTCTCCTAGGAAACTCATATATTGTTTATTTAGACGTTCTATATTTTTTGACGGTTTTAGATTTTACGTAACAAAATAACTTTATGTTTATTAATAACACCAAGTGTCTAATTTTGTAATATTTAATTTTTAAGTGCTTTAAAATCTTTAAACCTTAAAATTTAGTACAAGATTAGGAAAACTTCACCATATCATATGTAGGTTACATCAAGATCAAATGTTGTACAGGGTGTTCCAGAAAATAATTTTCTTTTTTCAGAAAATCAAATAGCAATAACTCTTTTATTTTAAATAGAACACCCTACATTTTCTTACACCATATGATGACCAATAAAATACCCTTTCAAATGGTTGCCTATACCTATCATTTGTACTTTTCTTGGTAAATTCTTCTTTTAAATATTTTTATTTCAAATGTTTAAATTTAAGTAGGTTATGATTATGCTATGTCTGTTTACTAAGCCAATATTGTGGAATCTAGATCTGTCTTAAAATAGCACAAATTTTATAATCTTTTTATTATCTGGCACTTTTTTAGAATCGAGAGACAAAATTTAATTTGTTGCTTAGAACACTATTTCAAATAATACTTTTTGCAGCTGGAATATGGTAATATAACTTATGTTTTTAAGCAACCCTTCTAAGGCTTGTGATAAGTTATGATGACATTTTGTGACAAAACTTGTTTCTTTCAGTATTCATAATAAATTTGTAAAAAATTTTAAAGTTAGTTTTTAGGTAAGGGGATGGTTTCTGCTTGGATATTTTTTAGCATAAACTCTTGACTATTTGAAGTATTATATCTTGTTGTTGTAGGAAAAGGGTTTTTATTTTAAATCATTAAAATTTATTTTAAACAAACAAAAATGTTAGTAGTCGATAATTGGTCAAAATTATTTTCTCAAAAAAATATAATTGTCTGTCATATTACAGCCACCTTAAATTTAAATTCATTTGCACTAAAAAACATTTGTAAAAACGGAATTTACTTAAAAACTACAAAAGATAGGTATAGACTACTTATGCACCATTTAAAAGGGTAGTTTATTTGTCGGCATGTGGTGCAAAAAATGCATAGTGTTTCATTTAAAGTAACAAAATTATTGTTATTTTATTACCTAAGAAACTTAATTATTTTTAGAACACCCTGAACAACATTTAATCTTGATATGACCCATGTATATTATAGCAGAAATTTTATAATTTTGTAACACATTTTAAATTTCAAAAAGTAAATAGTGGTAAAATAAAATTAATTTAATTGCACCTTTGCATTTTAAAAATAAATTAAGTATCACAGAAACCTATAAAATTACACGCTTGGTACTATTATTCAATGTTATTTTTATTATGTTGAACCACAAACCGCCATAGCATATTGGGTGTTTTATTTAAAAAAATTAATATATAAAATATACATATAATAGTTTTATAGTTTATTATTATTTAGCACCCTTTCAACATACAAATTGGAGTCGTATAGCGGGATGAGGGCAGGCAAATAAAAACCAATATTGTATTTATCCCAACGTTTCGTGGCTGGATTGCCACTTTATCATTGGCGCCAAAATACGGAATTCCCCTTACACATAATGAAATACCAATACTCACTATAATAAAGGACACAGAATATTGTATATCTTCACTGAACTTAGATGAGGACTCGTTTTAAGAGCGAATACCACCAACACCATTGCCAATTTTTATAACAGTTCAAACTTTAATAACAGACATGTGGCGATGATTGGGGAATATCAACATACAAAAAGATATTTAAAAGAACACCCAGATTTAATGGTCATGAGGTCAGATAAAGGCAACGCTACAGTTTTAATGTGGAAGAATGAATATATAGATGCAACGAATATCTTATTATCGGATAAAAACACCTACCAGGATATTTCAAATGACCCTACAAGTAAATTTCAACGTCAAGCTAACAAATTAATCGATGAACTGAAAGAAACTGGTTCTATCACAACACAAGAAGCAAAGAAACTTAACTCTGTTCCTCCACGTATTTATGGAATGAGAAAAACCCACAAACCGGAAGTGAAGTTGCGCCCAGTAGTGAGCTGCATTAACTCACCGAGCTATGATATAGCTGTACTCATTCATAACACATTATCACTTGTGACTTTAACTTTTAAATTTAATTTAAGAAACTCATATGAATTTGTAACCTTCTCAAAGAACATAGTTTTACCAAGAGATTATGTATTAATATCCTTAGATATTTTATCATTATTTACAAATATTCCCAACAGGTTAGTGATTAATATTATTTGTAAAAACTGGCGTTATATAAGTGCGTTTACTTACATCCCTAAATACTTGTTTATGCGAATGGTGGGCTTCTGTTTTGACTCTAGCTATTTTTTATTTAATGGCAAATTTTACGTTCAAATTGAGGGTAGTGCTATGGGCAAACCCTCCAGCCCTGTTATTGCAAATATTATAATGAATGATTGGATCGAGTCGGTTTTAGCCAGCCTACCATTTGACATACCTTTTATAAAACTATATGTGGATGATACACTGGCAGCGGTTCCGCGCGACTGTTTGCATGATATTTTGCCGTTTTTCAATCGGTACAATCCAAAACTTCAGTTTACAATGGAGACTGAATCAGACGGAAAGATTCCATTTTTGGACATTATGGTGTATAGGAATGACGACGGTCATATCTATATATCTATCTATCTATGTAACGGAATCTTTGAGCCTAATTTTTACCAACTTCCAGCGATTCAATTTCTTTGAAACTTGGCACACGTATCAAGGACCGATGACAATGCAATTATTTAAAAACAGTATCCCGTTATCCTGATTAGGACCGCCAGGATAAATAAATTCCTTTACAGATCCTCTGTGTCTCTTGACAAAATGGCGAAGGAATTTTTTAGTGAATAAACTGGAGCATTTATTTTAAAAAACTAATTGATATATCGAACTAAAAAATGAAAAATAAATAATAGTTTAAAAAAACTAAAAAACACGCTTTTATATACAACCGAACTAAAAATTAGAAAATAATTTTTTATTACAAAGAGTTTGTCACTTCAGAATAAAAGAGTGGGGTGCTTAATAAATTAAATGTTATAATTATTCTATTTGCAAATATCTATGAGGGAAAAGTTATGAAAAAATAGTAAAATACACCCTACGCTTTTTACTCTGAAGTGACAAACTCTTTGTAATGAAAAATTATTTTCTAATTTTTAGTTCGGTTGCATATAAAAGCGTGTTTTTAGTTTTTTAAACTATTATTTATTACAATATAAAAACGATAAATAATCTATTTACGAAGTTGAAAGACAAGCTTCCGGATAAATATGTGTCCAATGTGGTGTATGGTATACCGTGTAAAGAGTGCGAAAACACCTTTTATATTGGTCAGACCAGACAATACTT
Organism: Listronotus bonariensis; assembly: GCA_014170235.1. Lineage (NCBI taxonomy): Eukaryota > Metazoa > Arthropoda > Insecta > Coleoptera > Curculionidae > Listronotus > Listronotus bonariensis. The sequence goes on from JACEGR010005361.1 coordinate 41,289, forward strand.
ACGCAAACGAATAAAACAACATATTAATGACTGCCAAAAACAAAAGAAAGCTGAAACTACTGCTCTAAGCCTACACCATAGAATGACGGGACATGAATTTGATTTTGATAAAACAATTATTTTTGATCGGGAACATAACTATTTAAAGCGAAATATAGGTGAGATAATATTTATTAAACTGAATAATTCAATAAATTTTAGGACGGACACAAATGATTTGGGTGTCTCTTATTCAGCAATATTAAACAAGTACAAAGAACAATTTCAGCAAAGTTTAATTAATAGAACATCGGTAGTAAATTAAATCACATGTCAAGTGTCGTCCTTTTATTAAGTGTATATTCTTAGGTCATTGGTTATGTTTCTTGATATTTCTTAAATGTGATATATTGTTTTTGTTTATAGAGTTTACGGTTTAGTCTCCCAGTATATACAATTCAATGTGTAACCCGAATAATCAGATAAATAGGCTGATATATGATGCTTGCAGTCTCTATAAAGTCTCACTCAAAGTAATTTTAATAGATAAGCTATCCACACCAATATTAACATTTTGAGAGAAGTTCCCACTGACAGTGTTAGGTAAGTCAGAATTTTAAAAACAAATAATACTATTGACAAAAAAATTTGTGCTGCTCAGGGTGGTTTTTTTGAGAGTATGGAACTTTCTTATATATTTTTGTTAGACAATAGCGTTTCTAAATGCAGTAAGACCTCATAAAGTATTGGTAAGTGTACCTAGGTGCCAATGGTATTTTTGTGTCTGTTCACTTCGCAGGTTAGTCTATTTTTTTAAAGTTTTAATATTATTGTTTTGACATGTGGGGCGAGGGTTGCACTGTCTGGTCGGATCACTGGAAGTTGGCTATGCTATCATTTTTTACTTTCGGTTTAAATAGTCATATTCTTTTGAGAATGATTAATTTCATAAGCGCAATAGCGAAAATGTTAAGAGTTTGGACTCGTAAACTGCGGGTTCCGAGTTCGAACTCCGCTATCGGATGTCATACTGACTGACTTTTTTCTTCTTTCTCGTTTTTTATGTTTTTTGTGTTTTTAATTTTGTGTTAATAATTTTTTGTATGTTTCCTGCCTTTAATTTTTTGTTTGTTATATTTGCATTTTTAATTATTTAATTTGTGGACAAATAATTTCCCACTGTGAAAAACTTAGTGATATCTGATTTTAGAGGTCCTAACGGCCTGATGGTTGTTCCTTCGCCTTTCCTTCTAGTCAACATAGTTTGTAAGTGTTTTTGGTGTTGTTAAATATTAGGTCCATTTTACTGAAAAGTTGTGTAATGTGTCTTTTTTAATTATAGGCCCTTGATAAAGTGGCAATCCAGCCACGAAACGTTGGGATAAATACAATAGTGGTTTTTATTTGCCTGCCCTCATCCCGCTGTACAACTCTAATTTATACATATAATTTGCTGCACTTATCACTTATTATACAATGTATTATTTTTCCACCAAACCTCCTAATAATCTATTTTAACCAAGCATAAGAAACATACCATAATATTTTTTTCTTTAAAAATATGGAAATTTGAAATATACATAGTCACATCATATTCCAAAAATGTACATAAATTTGAATAAACAGTTACGCATATAAAACTCTACATGACACGAAGAAATTTTTTTAAGGAAGTGTAGTAAAAGGTAAAGATAATGATGTTGAAGTTTAGATTATCAAGGGCTTAAAAATATAAATAAAGTTTTTAATAAAAATAAAGGGAAGATCAGTTGACATTCTCTTAAGCTTTAATTTCAATAATTTAATTAAAATTATAGACACGATATAATTTTGCAATGTTTCAGCAGAATAAATGTAAACTTTTACCGTATACAGTGTGACCCAGAATTGGTGTTACAAAAGGACAAATGAACCAAAAATTTTTGAATTTTAAATCGGTATTTTGAGAAAAGTGGTCGTCCAAAACTAAGAAATACATTTTTTTTTTGATAGAGATTATACAGGGCAAGTTATAAGTAAAAATATAAAAAATACCCAAGGGTAAAGTATTTTTTTTAATATAACAACATTTTATGTGTAAATATTGTAGAAAATTAATTTTTTGTCAAAATGTTAAGTTAAAGTATTAAGTAAAAAAAAGTTTTTTTATTTATTTGGACTTAATTACTGGACGGGAAAAAGCAAGACAATTAAAATATATTAAAGGTTTTTGCAAATTTGCCTTTTTCATGTCTAGTATTTAAACGTTAATGTAAAACATGTAAAGAAATTTGACAAAAACGCAAAAATTTTAAAATTTACCAACTTGACATGTTTACTAATATTTTAAACATCTCTTCGACACCTATACGCGCCATAAACGTCGAGTGGCGTAATTATTTAACAAATTAAAAATAATTTTGTAAGGTTTTTCATTAAAAAAAGATAAAAAAGTGAGTAATTATGGCTGTAAATAAAATACTTTAGATTCGCCGATTTTAATAAAAATTTGGATTACTGGATTTTTTTTTGGGGCCCAGATTACGAATGTAAAATAACTCTAAGTTGGACACGTTTCGTTCTCGAGATATTCATCATTAAATTTAAATAGAAAACTAAACTTTTACCATATTCACCCTTCTTTTTGCACGCAATTCTTGAATTTTCCGCTAAATTGGCACTTATTATTTTATTTTTATTTCCTAAAAACCCATTTATCTATTTAACCTAACCCCTACCCTTGTAAAGAGAGGCAACACAACCTCAAGCTAGAATTTAGGCCTTTTTTTTCGTATAATAAATAACTATTTTTTATTAATTTTTAATTTTAGAATATTTTATTATATAGAACTAATATTTCCTTTATATCAGAAGTCCAATTAAACATTTATTAACTTTATAATACTCGAAATAACTACTAAAGAATTACGTTTATTTCCAAATTTTTAATTTAAATCTGTCATATCACAAAATTGTATTAACAGATTTTTAATAATTGAATCGTTTATTGCAGAAACCCGGGCCAAATGACATTTTTGGTGAAAATTAGATTTTTAGAGTATTTCAATTATATATATATATAATTGAAATACTCTAAAAATATATATAAATTAATGGTTCTTCAGCCTTGATATAAATACATTAATAAAAAGGTAAAGTTTTATGGGCATATGGCTTATTAATGACGGTAAAAATAAATAATAACCTGTAAGGTTTCGGCTACCATGGTGGGTTGTTTAAAAATTACGTCTCCAAAAGAAAATAATCATGCACCTGTGTGTTTTTAATTCTATAAAAAATGTCTTTAGTGCAGAAACCTGTCAAGTAACAGTTTATAATGTGTTTCTGAAGTAAATTTTTAGGTCAATCTTTGGTTACCCTGTATGTTTACTTCATTAAATACGCCTTGGTGTAATAAGCATACGAGAATAATCCTAAAAGTTAGTTAAACAGACCTTTTTACTGACCAAAGATACAGGGTAATAAAGTTTTTTTTAATATATTTTTTAACCACTGTGTACCTTAAAAGTTGGGACAGTTATGACATACGTTTATTTGAACTTCTCTTCTTAAAATTACCTATGGATTTACACTCTTAGAGATAGGCATCTAATTCCAAAACACTCTGTATAGCTTAGACGTAAGCAAACAGAAAATTATTTTTTAAATGCAGATATCCCAAAAACGGCTGCTTAAATCAACAACCAGGAATACTTTTTTATGGTAAATGTACAGAAGAATATAAATTTTTGTCTAAAAATTACATACAGGGTGGCACAAAAACTTATTTTGTTTCTAATTAGTGCAAGATAGCGCAGGTGGCGCCATCTAGGGTTTACAATAAAATTGATACCAAATTTGAATTTCTCACCTCCCAAAACCCCCTTAGACCAAAAATTTTGAGAATTCATTCCTAACTAAACAATTATTTATAAAGAACTAAAACCAGAACACATTTTTAACACCCTGTATCTTTGAAACTATTCATTTTTGGACTAAGGTAAGTTGGGTTAGATCGTCATATTTTAACTTGTGGAGTTTTCCGCACCTTTCAGAGATAATTTTTTTATTGCAGAAACCCGTCAAGTGCAAAAAATGTTTATTTATTTTTTTAAACAAAATATAAGTATTAAAGTGTTAATACAAATTACATCTGTTTTAAGAAGCTATAAAGTACTATTCTAAATTGTTTTTAGGCCAAAATAATTTTAACGTTTACCGAAAATTTAAGAAAGTGCAGTTGGCGGGTTTTGTGAAATAAACGATTTAATTTCTTTAAGGGTTTTCAAAGGTCTTATTGTTGTTTCATTTGCAGCTGCAAAAATATAACAAATATGGAGTGTTTTTTACAAGGAGATATATTCGTTTTAATATATTTTACAAAAAATTAAAAAAAAACGTATTGTAAACATACTTTCATTTTTAGAAATTACCAGTACTAATGTTTAGAAAGTATGTAATAATTCTACTCTCCAGCATATTTTGACGACATATTTAGTTTTTAATTTGAATCATATTGCTTATTAAAAATTTAAAAGTTCCACTTTTGAAAAGGTATTTCTTAAATATCCTCTTCTGTTTAAGACTAACTGTTACTAACCTTTTTTTTGTATGTGCCATTAGACATTTCCATTTTAAAGTTTTAGATTTAAAGTCTTATTTGTATTCTATCTTTGTAATGTTTAATTTTTTTTTTTGATACTATGGCCGCGATTTATTTAAAATACAGTTTATATATACGTTACTTGGAGTCGTATAAAAAAACTTTTTAATTATAATTTTTAAGGAACAAAGTATTTTTATAAGAAGTTCTGTATAATCAAAAACCAAAAAGATAACAATTAGATAAAAATGTATCAGTCATTTGCGAACTTTATCAAAATTTACAATTTTTATAAAGAAAAAAATGACTAGGATTAAAAATATTTCTTAAATATGCAAACTTATTAATTTACAATATTGTATTATTAATATTTTTGTCTTAATTTATTAATTATTTTAAATTTTACCAGACAACTTAAAATTAATTTTTTTGTATCTACTGTTAAATAAAAAATATTAAATGTATTGCACTAATGTAATGTTGAATGTTAACAAGTTTGCATGAAACACTTTTCCATATGACGGATATTTTGAACACACTGTATTATATTGGGAAAATTGAAAATAAAGGATTTCTAAATAATAGTATGTTCTTATAATTTGCAAAAATACAAGAAATTCGGTATTAACAAATAAACCAGTGCTAGAAAATCTACAAAATCTATTGACCCTCTTATTTCACCTATGTTATCCGTAATGAAATTATACAGTTTTTTCATTTCATAGTTTTGTGGTTAGAAAGAAGTACTATTTAAATTTAAAAACTGAACATTACCGGCTAATTGTGCAACGTTTTACCTTTTTTTTACTTACGGGAAATTAAAATATTCCTTAAAAAGAGTTCTTTGTAAAGTAATGGAAAAATTAATTAATTCACAAACTCTTAAGTATTTAGAGAAACACAAAATTTTGCATGAGAGGCAGTATGGATTTCGCCACAAAAGATCTACAGCAGATCTTTTTTCCTTTGTATTACACTGCTGGAATAAGCAGGATACACAGAAATAAGAAGATATGATCTTGCGCAGGTGGGCGGAGCTTCGCTGTGCTTTTGCTACGTCATCTGGTGACGAATTTAGGTTAAACGGGGTTTAAACATGCGGATGAAAGTGCGATTTGTTGAGAGATTTGTGTATTTCAAACGGTTTAATCTGGTTTTATAAATATTTTTTTCCAAAATGCGTTGTTCAGTGGCGATGTGTAATACAAATAATCAAAACAAAAGTTACAAGGGCATAATGTTCTTTAGATTTCCAAAAGATGAAAGTCTTCAGAAAATGTGGGTGAACGTTTGCAAACGAAAAAACAATATAAATGTTAAATACGCACGCGTTTGTTCTAAACATTTTCCAGAGGATTCTTATAAAGGGGACTCAGGATACACAGAAATAAGAAGATATGATCTTGCGCAGGTGGGCGGAGCTTCGCTGTGCTTTTGCTACGTCATCTGGTGACGAATTTAGGTTAAACGTGGTTTAAACGTGCGGATGAAAGTGCGATTGAGAGATTTGTTTATTTCAAACGGTTTAATCTGGTTTTATAAATATTTTTTCCAAAATGCGTTGTTCTGTGGCGATGTGTAATACAAATAATCAAAACAAAAGTTACAAGGACATAATGTTCTTTAGATTTCCAAAAGATGAAAGTCTTCAGAAAATGTGGGTGAACGTTTGCAAACGAAAAGACAATATAAATGTTAAATATGCACGCGTTTGTTCTAAACATTTTCCAGAGAATTCTTATAAAAGGGACTTAAAGGCTGAATTACTGGGTATTTCAACAAAAAACCATAGACTTTTAAAGGACCATGCTGTACCAACTTTGCATTTGCCTCTAAAGCCGTCAATGATGCCCCAAAATGAAGACAGAAAAGAAAGAGCTACGAAAAGGGATCAAAGAAAAATTGTTAAAGCCCTTCTTTCCAACAACTAGTAAGTTTATTATGTAAGCAGGGTATGGATTATTTACACAGTGTTTTATGCCAACCATTAACCATGTTTATATTAAAAATTTTGAATTGCATGTTATTGTTCTGCATACTTCTAAAATAATTCTGTACCTCAGAAGCATTTGCGCTGAAGCACATTTTTATAGAAATGTGTTTTATTCTTTACGTAATTATTATTTATTATTTTATTTTATTAAGTTTAAAGGGCATTAGTTCACATTAAATTTTAAGGTTTGAAGATTTTAACTGTCCTGTAAAATTTTAAAAAGTGGACTTCAACCTAAATGCTTCTAAGGTACAGAATTTTGAAAACTTCAAATTTAACCAAGTATAACCAGTGCCGTATTATCCATTAGGCAGAGTAGGCAACTGCCTAGGGGCCCCGTCTGAAATAGGGGCCACGTGCGATTGTAAAGTGTGAAGTTGTTGGAGATGAAATGGGAAGTGATATATTTTTTGAAATTTTGGTATTGAAGTTTACTACAGGGGGGCCATGAAAGATTTTTTCTGTGATTTTTTTTTCGGAAAAGGGCCCGAGGAAAGATGATGACATTTTTTTCTCTTGAACTTTTTTACTGCGGGTCCTAAAAAATTTTTCGTTCTATTTTGACCTTTAACTAAAATTAGGAAGGGGTTCCAAAAAAAGGAGGTGACGTTTCTTTTTCTCCCATTTTTAACAATGAGGGGCTCCGACAGGTAAATTGCCTATAGGTCCCAAAAGTGAGCCCTTTTCAAATTTTTGTAGTTTTTGGAGCCCCTCTACAAAGCAAAACAAAAGCCCTCTTTGGTGTAACTTTTATTTTTAAGAATTCAAAAATAAAAAATATGGTAAATTTTACAACTCAATAGCAAACAGAATCACTCGTTATAACATATAACCAAAAAAAGTTATTTTTCATAAAAATTTTAATATTGCTAACTTGATTCGTTTTGAAGATAGAGTGTTTTTTATATTTTTTCAATAAGGTCATGCACTTGCACCCGCTTGATATTAGGAAAAAAATGTAAATTAAAAAGTTTTAGGGATTTTTACGTATAATTCAATGGCGTAAGTTGTTTTTTTTTTTATGGGACGCCTTTATTGTCAGGTAAATGATCTCCTTAACTGCTATAAGAAATACTAAATTTATTATATTTATTATGTGTAATTGTCTAGAAAGTTGCGGCAACTCCGATTTTGACGAAATTTGGTATACGGGATTTTTTGGGGCGCTGATTACAAATCTGAAGAATTTTTTGGTAACATTTTATTCTCGAGATATTTATCATCAAAGTTGAAATTCATACTATTCTTAGTTTCACTATATTCCTTCTTCTTTTTGCACAAAATTCTTAATATAACAGTAAATTGGCACGCAATGTTTTATGAACATCCTTAAAAAAACCTCTTTATTAGCAATTTTACACGTTTTTTAATTAATTTTCAAATATTTTGCTCCTAAAACGCTGCAACCATGCATACACCTATGTGTATAATGATTGAAACATGGCGACTTAATTTAAAGCAAATCTTTTATATTAATAAAAAAGCTTAAAATAAATTTTAAAAACATGTTTTAAAACTGTTTTTTAATATTAAATAAAATATTGTATGACAATTTAGTGTTATATGAGGAATTTAGTGCAAAAAGAAGGGAAAATATAGTTAAAATAAGGATAGTTTTAATTTCAACTTTGATGATAAATATCTCGAGAAAGACACGTTGCCGAAAATTATTCTTTCATACTCGTGATCAGCTCCTCAAAAAAAAAAACCGTGTACCAAATTTCGTCAAAATCGGAGTTGCCGGAACTTTCTAGGCAATTACCTTTTTTTAATAGTTTTTAAAATATCATTAGTATTATTTAAATGAAACAGCCTGTATATTAAAAATTTATTGCAAAGATATTTTAAAGAGATTAAACAAAGTACCACATTTAATATGTTTATCCCTTATAGTTAGGAATTACCACTAAGATTTGGTTGCTTTCTATATTTCTGAAACTGTTAAAAAAATCATGTTAAATTTTTAAAAGCCTTTAAAATCTCCTTTTAATAGTAATACAACATACAGGGTGTTGTATTTAAAAAATGCCATTTTATTATCGAACTCCTAACGATGGCTATATTTCCGAAACTATGGCAGATTATTGATATTAGATGTGGTATTTTTTTACGGGTTTTAAAGACACCCTTTAATTGGTGATAAAGTATATACTGAATTCTACATCGAAATCTCTAAAACTTTTTTATTTACATTTTTCTTATATATTTTAATTTTAATATCAAGCGAGGCCATATTGACAAAATTTGAAAACACACTTTGTATCTCCAAAACGAATTAAGTTAGCAATGATTTACTTTCAACACTGAATTTGTTTTAGAAGTCAAACTCGAGATTGTGCAATCAGATTTGTTTAATAAGAATTTACGGTAACATAGAAATTCTAGGTTATATAGGTAGCACGTGCCCTAAAGATTTTCGTTGACGCTTGAGGTTCTTATGCCGCGTTGTGTGGCATGTATATGGTTGCCATACGTCCCGATACATCAGGACTGTCACCGTTATTAGGCCCTATGTCCCGACGTCCCGATTTCATAGTGAAAAGTCCCGATTTATGATATAAAAAAATATTTTGTATGAACACCATCAGAATTTAACAAAATATGTAAATATTTATTTTCAAAAAATGCTTTACGTAATATCAATTTATCGGTATTAAGGGGCAATTTTTCATTAATGGCAAGTCAGCGAAGCGACTAAAGGAATCGACTGTTGGCAAAATCTGTCAAAGCAAGATTACAATATTATTGAACTTTAAAATGCTGCTGAATTTTAAAAATACAATAAAACACAAAAAGATATAATAACCCCCGCCCCCGCTAAACTTAAACATACCATAAATCAAGGTGTCCCGTCATTGGCTATAGAATTTATGGTAACCCTAGGCATGTGGCGCCATGCTGCTGAAATGACATATTGAGGGAATCCATATGTTTCAATTACAGCCATAAAAAGTTTATAACGTTCTGCGATGGTATTTACCAAGGGGAACATTTAGTCTACACAATTTTTAAAATTCTTCTTTTTAGCAATATATAGGGTGTCCGCTAATTAATGGTACACAGAAAAACGACAAATTCCTTGTGCCAAAATAATAAGATCTAACCAAACATACCTATATCAAATAGTCGATAGTTTTTGATTATTTTTGAATATTTCAATAAAACTCGGTATCTAAGGGTTTTTTAAGATGAGCTGATCATTTAAATTTTACTGAAAAGTATAAACTCTTTTCGCTACTCTGTATGTGTACCATTTAATTAAACCCTTGAACTTCCCCATGCTTTCTACATAAGAAAAAAGTATACTTAAGAGTTGTTTACTGCCACCGAAAATGTCTTTAAAAACTGCGTATAAGCCCTAACTGAAAATGCCTCATAATAAACAAATTATTTTAAGATTTTCTTCCATATACTTTTAGTTGCACTACATCACTTAAATGCAAATATAAGTATCTTTAAAAACGTTGCTTAAAGCCATTTCTACAAGAATATCTTTTTTGGGTAGAAAAAAGCACGAGGGAGTTTAATGATTTACTTAGATGGTACATACAGAGTAGCACAAAAAGGTTTTAATGTTTTATAAAAATAAATAGTAGGACTACCGGCTTCTAATTCACACAGACATAAAAATAATATTAGATCTATCTTTTTTAAATAGCTTGTGTCAAAAAACCCTAGATATATAGATTTTTTAATATTTAAAATGTATCAAAAAGTAACGAAAAAATTTTAAAATTTTTTCCACTGTATGTTCCTTATTATCATCTTTTAGATATCGGTAGGTTTAGTTAAATCTTAATATTTTAGCACAAGACATCTCTGGGTTTTCTGTGTACCTTTAATTATCAGGCACCCTGTAAAGATTTTATTTTCAAACTTAAAACCGAAGAAGCTATTGAGACACCCCTTACTTTTTGTTAACATTTTTTAAAGGAAACGAAGTGTGAGAAATATTTTATTTATACAGGGACAATTTGCAGCACGTAAGATTATCAAAAACATCAATTTGAACTTAACAGTATTCCTAAAGTATTTCTTAAGTAAAACTTAGAAGAATTTTTTTTTTTCATTAAATATGATTAATATATTTTTCAGGTAAAATCTTTAAACATGTTAGTATTTACATATAACTGCTAAACTCCTGCTCAAGTTTAAATCTTTTAAAGTAAGTTATTTAGAGAAAAAGTAAATATTAAAAAACAAATACCTTAAGAAGTATTAAAAATAAGTGTTAATTGCCTTTCTTATAGTTTAACGTCAGTACCACCGTAAAAGAAGGTAAAAAAAAACTGCTTGAAATGGTTTCAATAAATAAAGGGTGTCCCAATAGGAACGCACATTTTGAATTGCTCGGCATTTCTTTTTTATCGCAGTAGGCCAAAAAAACAAATGATAAGAATAATGTTAACAGTTTGCGATTAGTAGCCATGGAACTATATACGGTCGAACAACGAATTCTTATTGGTAAAACACACTACAAATATGGAGAATGTTTTGCGAAAACAGTTCGTAGATTGCGTGACATTTTCGGTCGACACAATGCGCCAAATCACACAACCGTTCAAAGACTACTAAACAAATTTGAGCAAAATTGTTCTGTCGTGGACGTAAAAACACCAGTGCGTCACCGTGCTAGTCGCTCTGTTGAAAATATTGCCGCAGTGCGTGAAAGTGTTGGCGAGAATCCGGGAACATCTATCCGTCATCGTGTACAGCAGTCGCACATACAAAGAGCCCTACATATCGAATTCTCACAAAAATCTTTATTTCCATGCTTATAAGATTCAATTTACTCAAGAATTGAAGCCATTGGACCATGCGGCAGGCCGTACATTTTCTTCTTAGATATTGCAAAAACAACAAATGAATGTCGATTTTTCTAAGAAAATTTTGTTTACCGATGAGGCACACTTTCACCTTTCACAGGGCGAAGAAAATCCTAGAGTTATTCATGAGAAGAAAATGCATTCATTAAGAGTCACTGTTTGGTGCGGACTTTGGGCAAGTGAAGTAATTGGACCGTAATTCTTCAAGAACGAGGCAGAAAATGCAGTTACCGTGAACAGCGAACGCTATCGTAACATGCTCACTGAATTTTTATGGCCCCAATTGAATGGTATGGATACGGAAGCTATGTGGTACCAACAGGATGGTGCGACATGTCACACTACAAGCGAAGCTATTCAGTTGCTGCAAGAAAAGTTCCGGTCGTGTCATTTCACGGAATGGAGACCAGAACTGGGCAGCAAGATCGTGCGATTTATCGCCTTGTGATTTCTTTCTTTGGGGTTTTTAAAATCTCACGTATACGCTAATAACCCAACAACAATTCCACAGTTGAAGAATGAAATTAGACGTGTTATAAGGGAAATTGAGCCACAATTGTGTGAAAATGTTATTGAAAATTTCTTTAAACGAATAAGAGCCCGTCACCTAAGTCGAGGCGGTCATTTGCCGGATATTATTTTTCACGTTTAATTGCAGTGTATTAGCTTTATATTAAAATATAAATAACACTAAGTTCAACATAAATTATGACTTTTATTTCACAATTAAAATGTGCGATCTTATTGGGACACCCTTTATTAGAGTAGTGATTTTTAGCAATACCTATTTGGTGCCAAAGGTTAAAATCCAATTTACCACCAAAGATAATTGGACTTTTTAAATTAACAAGGGTGTATGCCGCGATAAAACTGACAATAATTTTTGCACACAGCTGCAAGCGCTCGGTGAAAGCACCTATATCTTTTATATTACCAAACATAAATTTTGATTTAAAACCAGTAAAAGAATATGGCTTTCAGAACAAAACATGCATTAAATGCAGTATTGAAGTAGGCAATTAACAAAAAAAGGAAATAAGAACTGCCGAGAAATAGAAACAAGCCCTTGCAGAATGTGGCAACCAAAACTAGTTTTTTGGTTAACCAGTTTTCGGTTAACCGCGGCTATGGATAAAACCGAAAACCGGTTACGAAAATCGGTTTTCAAAAACCGGTTAAACACCAATAACACAATACCAATTTATTATTAAAAATAAAAAATAAATATATCTATGTATCTAATTTGTATAGGACCTTTTAGAATCTTGCCTTTTATTGACAGAGATGTTGTATTTTATTCTGTTTTATATTTAATCAATTTATTTTGAAGAATATTCTAGGATGTTTATCATCACAGCTCTTGGAAAAATCTGTGCTCAACCCAGAAACGATTAATCCAGAATAAATTACTGTTCGGGTTTTGGTTACCTGTGGTTCAGAAAAACCTTTTTGGGTTTTATAAACCGTTTTAGGTTATCGGATTGAAAACCGTTTTCGGTTTTAGAAACGGGTTTTGGTTTTTTCGTTTTGAAAACCGGTTTCGGTTTTTGGGTTTTGAAAACCAGTTTTGGTTTTTCGGTTTTAAAAACCGATTTCTGTTTTTCGGTTTTGAAAACCGGTTAATCGGTGTTAACCGAAACCGGTTTTATTAAAAATCGGTTAACTGGTTTTGCTTTTTTTGGTTTTTGCCAGCCTTTGTTGTAGCCATAGAGTGTTTCCCGCTTTTCATGAATACACGCCAAAATCTCAGTTACGAATATACTTTTCTTGTAAATTTTGGTTGTAATTGTATGTTGGAATAATTTACCATTGGCGTGCTGGCTTTAGAAGTATAAAAAACTTTATTATTTAGGGCTTATTCTAATTTTTTCTGTTTTGTTTATAATTAGCATCCCCAAAGACTCTTATATTCATATTTTTAAAAATGGTGAATAAAACTTTTCACTATGCTAGATAGGTACTTCATTTCTCTAACTTACAATCACCACCAAAATTTGAAGAAAATCACATTATTTATAACTTTCACTATCACTATCAGGGGACGTTCAGCAGGACACGCTGTATATTTACTTAAACCTGACTGCTAATCTTAATAATTTTTTAGGTTAAATTTTTGATGACAAAAACAATTAATAAACTTAAGAAATCACCCACTTATATTACGTTCCGTAGTTATGAAACGTGCTATATATTAAATTTGTTATATCCATACTAATAAAATGAGTAAAAGTTGAATGACCATTTGCAAAGCTAATACTATATTTACCTTTAATGTGCACATACATACAGGGTGTTCATTTAAAAGTTACCACTTAGTTATCTGCGCAAAAAGACAGATTTGAGAAAAAAATACTTTAGGATATTTATTACAAGGAAGGTTTTTTCAAAAAATGGAACTTTTTGGCTCGAAAGAGAAATCCAAGCTTTTTGAAGCTGCCGTGGCTATAGATACAATGTGTTTATGCCAGTTAAGGTTACTTTCAAATGTGACGCCCACAAGATTGAAGGTGTCTTTGCTCTGTAAAACTTGGCCGCTCATAAGTAGAGGATGAGTATTTGATGACTCTTTTCGCGACAAGGAACATGATTGTGTTTTGGATGCATTAAAATGGACGAGATTTTTGGCGCCCCAATCCAATATTAAATTAAGATCCTGCGAAAGAGATATCTGCATCGCTCTGCGTTTGTTTTCCAAGTCAGGTTTAGTGATGGGTTTAGGAACCTGAAAACTGGAGTGAAGGGTACTATCGTCGGCGAAACTATGAATGGAATTAGTTGTGGACGAGAGAAGGTCGTTGATGTGAAGAAGAAACAATGTTGGTGCCAGAACTGAGCCCTGAGGGACTCCAGCATTTACTTGGTGAAAGCTTGAAGAATGGCCGTCCACAATAACTGATATACGTCGATCAGATAGATAACTAGAGAGCCAAGTACAGAGTTTAGTTGAAAGACCATAGGAGGGAAGTTTATTAAGAAGTGCGGCATGCCAGACCTGGTCAAAAGCTTTGGATATATCAAGAGCAACGATCTGGGACTCACCTAGAAACTCAAGAGACTTATTCCAGCAGTGTGATACGAAGGAAAGAAGATCTGCTGTAGATCTTTTGTGGCGAAATCCATACTGCCTGTCATGCAAAATTTTGTGTTTTTCTAAGTACTTAAGAATTTGTGAATTAATTAATTTTTCCATTACTTTACAAAGAACTGAGAGAATTGAAATTGGTCTATAGTTAGATGGAAAGAGATTTAGATCCTTTCTTGGGAATAGGTTGAACACGTGCAGCTTTCCAGCTCTCGGAAAGATACCTGTGTCGTAAGAAATTCGAAAGAGCCGAGTTAAGATTGGTGCAAGTTCTGGAGCACATTTTTTAAAACGACTGCTGGTATGCCATCCAGCCCAGACGATTTCTTGGTGTTAAGGAAGAAAGGATACGCTTAATGTGTTTTACCTTAAAAATAATATCGGGCATTTTATGAGAAACTGGGGTAACCGCTGGAATTGGATGATTTACGGGAGGGTCAAGGGGTTGAATTGGCAGCAAATTGTTTTAGCAAATAGTTCTGCCTTTCCTTTAGCGGTAGAAATAATTTCATATCTTCAAAGTTAGTGGTGGAAAAGAACTGGTACAAAAATTCCTACTTATGTTTTTCGCAAAGGACCAGAAAGATTTGCTGCCATTTGAGCAAGAAAGAACTTTGTTTTTAATACGATTGTCGAAGGAGTCTTTGGCTTCAGAAATTGTTTGATTGTAGTAGTTTCTTGCTTCAATGCTGGCCTGTCTGGTTTTCTGGACTAGGATCCTGTAGGAACTTCTCCGTGAGCCTGAACTTCTAAAATTCTAGCTTTATCACAAGATTTGGAAAACCAGGGTTTGCTACTGGATTGTTTGGGGTTCTTGATGGTGTGTGAAATATAGGTTTCAATGCCCAATTGAATTGATTCAGTTAGTTGATTGCAAATTTTAGAAGGATCACGAGAAGAAAAGCAGATGGAATTCAGGGTAAGTGGCGAAAGAAGTCCCTTAGGCCATCCCAGTCGGCTGAGTTGTAAGTGCCATACGGTGCGTGGTGGCATGTATTCATTGACCTCCGGGATGTGCAGGGTAAGATATAGTAACTAAGTCATGATCTGAGCGACCTAGGGGAGCTGTGACAGATGTTTGATAGAGTTCGGGGTTGGTGGTAGTAGTGATCCTTGGGGGATTTGAACTATGGATTTGGGACTCTAGGAAGTTGCAGGGTTCCATAATAAGGTTGGTAAGAGAGTTACTGACTGCGAAGATGGTAAGCATCTGGCTGCTCCGCCTTGTGGGTCAGTTTTTGAAGAGCGGCCAGCCACGTATTATGGACATTGAAGATACACCAAGCACGATTGCTTCAGCCGATGAAAACGAAATTATGCTATCGATCTTTGTTGAAAGAAAGTCAATGAATTATCGACATAGGAATTATTAGATGGGAACGGTAGAAACAGCAAATAAATTTGGTTGAAGACCCTAAGGGTAAGTTTGAGCTGAAGGATATCCGGGCCTAACCCGATTCAAGATTGGAAACTCGAGCACGCCAGATCGTTGCGGACGTAAACACATACGCAACCATGTGGAGCGAAAAGACAAAATAGGTTAGTAGCCTGGGAAGAGAAGGTGGCTAATTGAAGATTTACAACCTATTTGTGTTTCCGTTAGAAACAGTATGGGCTTAGATGACTGAAGGTGATGAGTGAACGGAAGTGCACTATCGGCGTCCTGGGCGAGATTTCTGCGACGCCTTTTAAGCGCAATTTTAATCCATGCGGAAAAAAGCAAAAGTAATAAAATAATAATTTTTTATCAGAAATATACATTTATTTAGAAAAATTAATATAATTTTACTTTTCTAGGCTTTTTATAGACAAACTTTTTATTAGGTTGGCCAAGTCAATGTTTTCAGCAATTTCATTTTCGATTAATAAAGTTGCTAAGTTTGTCAACTTAGATTAAAATATTTTTGATAGCAGATAGATTTTTTAAGCTTCAGTTTTAAACTTCTCTTCCCATTAGCAACCGAGACAGGTATAGTCAATAATTTTCGCAATGCTATCCAAACATTTAAATACAGTTCTTGTAAGTTGCGATCTTTAATAAAATTTAAATTAAATACAGGGGTGACCACATTTTAATCAGGCAGAAAAGATTTTAAACTTTCGGGTTCATAGCACAACAAACACCCACCTACACGATCTGACATAAATATTGCAACAAATAGAAAAATTGTTTAAATTGCAAATAATAAGGGAATTATATAAAGGGTGGATATGTGACACATCTCAGGAAGTAATAGTCGTAGGACAGAGTTGAGTCCAATATTGAATATCGGTATTCGAATACGACTACGAACAAAACAATGTATTTGAATTCTGAATATTTCACCTCACCTCATTTTTCCCTACTTTTTGTTTCCTTTTGGTATTTTACTCGTGACAATTTTCATATTTGAATACTGCTTACACAATCCGGTATTCGAATACTTTGAACGCCGGTATTCGAATACTCAACAAAAGTATACGAATACAAAATCCCGAATACTACCAAAAAATTTTTCTGCCGAGTACCGAATACCAAACACACAAATGTATTCGAATACAATTCGGATACCGGCAAAATGTATTCTAAATACTATTCAGAATACTGATTATTCGAATACGACCCAACTCTGTCGTAGGACATTAAGAAAAAAATCTCATAAGGAAATTGACTATGAGAAACAGCTAAAAATTATGTTCAAGTTACTAACTATACCACTAGGGGGCGTAACAGCTAGTCGTGTATAAATATATATATATATATATATATATATATATATATATATATATATATATATATATATATATATATATATACATATATATATATATATATATTAAATATCCTTGTATAAGTTAAAAAAACAATATTACCATGGTATTGCCATTTGAATTCAACATTTTTTGGTTACTACTTTTTCTTGTTGGGCGTAAAATAAAGGCTAATGGAAAGAGTAAAGTTTTACTGGTTAAAATGCTCAAACTTTTGGTTTGCCCCAACTTTTTACCCAAGCATTGAAACATGCAGTTGCATTTCACAGCACTTTTACAACGCGGTAGTGCCACTTTTTATTTTTTAATAACTACTACCTATGATTGGCAGAATTCAACCTTTAGAGGTTTTACCATTACCATCTGTGAGGTGGCGAGCTAATAAAAACCTGATATAGGGAACCGAGATTCGAAACCGTGTCTCTGCGGTGAGACGTTAGCACCTACACCAAGCACGCCACAGAACAAATCCACTCCCTGGGCGGTCGCCCAAGTGCTCTCTACTGCTAAATTGCTAACCTTAACCTTTTCAATAGTTTAACCCCGTTATATTTTGGTGATTTTGGTTGTGAAATTCCATTAACATAAAAACAAAACTGTATGTAGTTTTTCCTATATAACGCAACTTTAATATTTTAAATGTAGTATGTATAATATTTTTTCCAATCCTAAAATTTAAAGCTATAGTTTAAATAATAAAAAATTGCTATATACAAGATTACAGAAAGAAAAGAAAATAAAGCAATACATAATTTATTTAAAAAAAATTGTATGTTTAAAAATTATGTTGTGTATGTACTTAAAAGTTTTTAAATAAAATATTTAATAAATATAAAAAAATATTAAAGGTACTTATTAATATTATACTATATAAAAAAATATTAAACGTACTTATTATGGGGGCCACTAGCATGATATAATCACTTATATTCAAATTATATATATTTTTTGTAGACACCAAATACCTGTGCATCAAGTTTTAAATGATTATAACAAAAATATATTTAATGCAATATCCTATAGCTAAAGGACTAAAAATTTACGTACAAATTCCCTTATTTAAAAAGAGATGTGGTGCAAAAATCTTAATATATTAAAGACATAATAAAACCTAACCTTAATTGTTTTAAAAATGAAAATTTACTTTTAAAATTTAAAATATTGCCACCCAGTTTTTTTATTGTTTGGAATTTTGTTGGGTACACATTAAACTTATTAAATAAAAATGCTTAAAAACACATCTTTGTATTTAAATAAATTTTTAAATCTGGTATTACATGTTAAAGCTTTCTATTATTTTATAGGTAACAAAAATACTATTATTCTTCTATCATATAATATTATAACTAACTGGATTTATTTGCTTTAATATATAATAAATAAAATTTATGTTCAATTTTAATTCTTTTAGTAGTTTTATTTATTTTTTTATAAAAAATGTTAAAGGTAATAAGAAATTTTAGTCGTAACCCATCATATTAAAATTAATTTTTTAAGGTATTACAAGTTACTAAGTGTCATGCAAATTTATTTTTTTAATTAAAAAAATTATAAACAAAACAATAACAACTTACTTCTAAATTTCTTTTAGAGTGACAAGATCCATTAATTCGACGTTCTGGAGAGTTTCCCAAATTTTTTGTGTCTATGTGAACATTTGTTTGCATTTTAGAGAAAGTAAGAAGTAACAGGTGATTGCGGAAACTGGAAAAGATTAGAGAAGCCGTGACATACCGAAGGGCGAAACTATCACTACTGAAATCAAGCCGCCTGAAATGTGAAAATGCGTAGATTCGGCCAGTGTCGACTAAAGCCGAGTTTTCATGCGACATTTCGTGTTTAAATTATGTTTAACGTTTCATATTTGTTGTTTATACATATATCATTTAATAATTAATGCATTTTATCACATTTAACGGTGTTATAAAATTAGCTTTATTATTCTAATTTACAAAAAAAATTTATAAAAAAACTTTTGAAAATTTTTTCTAATAAAAATATATTAGTATGTCATTTATTGTTATTTTTTTATTGTTATTCACACTTATAAAACCTTAAAGGTATACTTAAAATATAATTAAAATATTTGCAAATTTAAACAAATAAATAATATACAGGGTGTTCAATTTAAACTAAGGAAGTTGACATAAACTTTCGGTATCCAATGGCTGCTGCCGAATTTTTAAAATTTTGCATAGCTTATATAGGCTAGTGATTTTGTACAAAAAAGTAGGGTAAAAGGGAGTATAACGTTAAAGGAGTTTTATTATTTTATATGGTCAATTGACCCCCAAATATTAAAAAACCGCGGAGTGCTACCATTTAGAGGGGTGCGTGTTTTAAGAACGGGGTAAAATATCCCCTTTTCAGTTTTTTAAGGTTAGGTCGAAAACTACCGATTTTTTAAGATAGTAGTCAATAAAAAGCTTGTAGAAATTTAATTTTTTTATTGAATACGATTGTCAAATAAACAAAAAGTTATTTTTGACAAAAATATACTCAAAAAACGAAGCAAAAAAATCACAAAAAAGTATATTGTATAAGACTATTTATAAGTAAGAAATATGGTTCCTCCAGCCTTTCAACTTTCAACAATTTTTCCTAATCTTTACGTAGGTATATCTTTTAAAATTCTCGTTATAACTTTTTATTTGTGCGACTATGTATATATAATGTAAAATAAAAAAGAAAGTTTGTTTCTTAGCCTATGGTTAGTCAAAGTGTCATACTGCAAAAATTTATGATTAATTTTTACGTAAAAATTTTTAATTTGTATTTTTTTCTACGACGTTTTATTAATGTATACATTATTAATGTAATTTTTAACAGGTAATATGGCTTAATACCTACGGCTATTACCCACGCTTATTACCCACCTCCATTACCCATGGCCGTCATTTAAATATGCATAAATCCGATAATTTGTATATGATTTCGACAACCCCAATTTCTAAATATGACTCTTCAGCCAAGGTTACTATTTTTTAGTCACATATAAGTATAAAAATTTAAGATATTTATTAATTCCAATATTTACTCTCAAAGCTCCTACGCTACAAGTTTTACTTGAAAAAATAGCCTGTCGATGTACGAAAGGATGTACAAGAATCTGTGGTTGCAGAAAGTTAGGTATTAATAATTGTTCCATGTTCTGCAATGAGTGCTTATGTATCAATTGATTTAATTTTAATAAAACCGAGATGTTGGAAGAAGATAGTATAGTTGAGGAAGAAATAAATGTTGACATTGAAATTTTTTGAATTGTGAATAAATTAGGTAAACAAATAAGCTTTTACTTTTATTTAGCGACATATATACCCAAATGCACAAGAAAAGAGTTATAACGAGAAATTAAAAAAATTTAAGTAAAAGTTATCAAAAATCGTTGCAGTATAACATTGACTAACCATATTTTGTTTAAAATTAACCCAGCATTTTTACAATACACCATTTTAAAGATAAGGAAAAGGCTTTTTATTTTACATTATATATACCTAAATGTAGAAGAAAAAAGTAATAACGAAAAATTAAAAAGAAATACGTACAGCTTACGTACAGCTTAGATATCGTTGAAAGTAGAAAAACTTGAAAAACCATATCTTATTGTAAATAGTTTAGAGCCTTCTATTGTAGATCATTTTAAAGATATTTATTTTTTCTTTTAACTGAATATACTTTGCTCTACCTAAAACTACGTACAAAAGAGACAGAGACAGACTGTTTGCTAAAAAATAGGTAAAATTGCCGAAAAACGGTGTTAGTGGCAAACTTTAAAAAAATGTTTCTTGAATAATATAAATACTAAAGACTTCTACTTAGCGTTATTTGGTAAGAAAGGCTAAAGGTTCATTTTTTATAAACTAATACCTATACCTAAACTCTCATGGAAAAAAAGTTATAGAACAAAATAAAAGAATAAAATAAAAACGTGTTTTTTTTTTGTTTGTTTTTTAAGCATATTTGTCCCAAAAATATATTTTTAAATTTGAATAGCGTAACCTGTAAAAAGTGCGTAGTGTTCGAGTTAAGCTCAAAAAACTGAAAAGGGCCACCCTGTTCTTAAAAACGCACCCCTTCTAATGGTAGCACTCCGCGGTTTTTAATAGTTGGGGAACCATTGACCATATGTAATAATAAAATCCTTTAACGTTGTAGTTTATTTTTATTAAAGTACAGCCTAATATGTATTTACTATAAAGTATGTCCACGAAAAGACTTAATAATAGCACAAATGGTACAAAAATTTCGAATGTTTAAAAGAGTAGTATATAACAAATGCTTTTGCTTCTTAAAAAACAAGATTTACGTTGATAAACATGTTTTGTCTTGTACAGGGACTTTAAAGCCTAGAAAAAATGTAAAAAGGCCAAAAGAAAACTATCTTTATTTTTAATAATTAAAAATGTTAAATAAACAAGTTTTTTTTTAACTAACAGGCACTTAATATCTGAAATTTCAGGTAGAATAACGTATTAATAATTTTAGATAATAGTTATGTTTATTTTAATACGTTCCATATGAATATAAAAGTTAACTTTTGCACCTTTTATACCTATATATTTTATATATAAATTTTAAAAAGTGGGTTTAAAAAAATTGACACATAAAATAATTAAAAATATTTGACACATTATGACATCGAATATAATAATTATTAAATTCAAGTAAATTATGTGTCATGGTGGGTTTATAAAAAAAAATTAGCATTTAATTTAACATTTAACATTTAGCATTTAGAATTTAACAAAAGTTCGGCTTATGGTGATTCATGTAGACGTTCATAAAACACATTTAACATTTAGGATTTAACATTTATCATTTAAGAGTTGACCCACTTTTATCTTCTTAAATTAAATGCAAAATGAAAATTCGACTGCGCATGTGAGAGTGTTTTCTGTACTGTCATAATTTAATAATTTTGGTTTTATTATTGTTTTGATCAGCACTATTTAGTAAACATCAAATCTACGTGATAAATCTGCCCCTTCAGCCACTTTTTTGAAAGATAAAGCTAAAGATTAACTTAAATAAACATCGAAAGACTTTTCCAGTATCATTTTTTGTGCAATAATTAAAGAAAAATGACCATGAACAATTTTTTAAGTACAAGAGGATGTCTCTTGATATGTACAACAAACTTCTTTTACTTGTTTGGCCTAAACTCAAAAAGGATCCTAGACAAATTGTTACAAATGCGCATGATCAAATAATTATTTTTAAAATTTTTATAAACAGTGTCTCAAATTACTAAATGCTAAATCTTAAATGTTAAATGATAAATGCTAAATTTTTTTTATAAACTCACCATAAATGATATAAACCATGAATAAAAAAATGTAATACTAAAATATAATTGTTGATTTTATGTGAAATTTCAAATATTGGTTGCTCATTTGATTTTAAAAATGTTTTTATTTAACACTTTGCTAGATTATTAAAAGTTTTCTCTTGATCTATTTTTATATTTATGTAGAACCCTCTACCAAACATAATTTTTAATGTTAATCTGAATTTACATATTTAAACCTTTTTTATACAATTACACGCCAGTCTAGCTTTATTTATTTTTATTAAAGACTATATTAGAAGTGGCTTAACGTTTATATCTTGTAGAATCCCTGAAAATACTTACGAAATTGATTTTTAATCTAAACGGGGCAATTTATTAACTGATTAGTTTTTAAAGCGTCTTATCTTGTTTAGAAGAGTCATTTATTATTTAAATATAATACCAAAGAATTTTAGTTATATACTAGTCTAAGCAGTAGATTAAAAAAATCAACCGGTTTTTGGCCTCTTCATCCAATATGGACACCAGTTTATAAAATAAAAACAAAACTTTAGTCTCTAATCAAAAAAATGCCCTTAAATTTCAGTGTAGTTATTTTCTACCAACTACATATTAAATCCTCAACTTGTGTACCCTTTTCGCCATTGTCTTATTCCTAAAATTTGGGTAATACTAATCGCTTCTTGCCGTTTTATATACTCAGCGAAAGCTTAATGCCTAACAGGGTAGGTGTTTCTGCTACTGCAGTTCCTTACAAAAAATTACATGGTGTCTCGCTTATGTACCCCTATACAGTCCGACTTGAGAAGCCTTACACTTTCCACTTTTTTGTCTTTTTACTCCTAGAGTATATAGACAGTTTAACGTTGGATCTTTTCAAGAAGTTGTTCCTGCACATTTATACTAGGTGTTTCTAAGGGTTGTTTTTGAAGGTAAACAATAAACTTTGCTATGTAGGTATTTACCATAAATAAACATTGATTGACCTATTCATTTATTACTAAAAACTGCTACTTTTAAATTTTAAATGATATCACTGGTATATTTTATTTTAGTTCTGTATAATATGCTGAACAATGGCAACTCCTATGATATTTTTGACCATTTTTGTCATTCTAATAAATCACTTATCTAAAAAGAATCAAACTTAAAAATATACAAAGCTAAAGAAGGTAAGGTAAGGCGACTGCCTCAGGCGGCATGTTTACAGGGGCGGCAAAATGATCCTCTTTAATGTAAAGTAATAAAGAAAGTAGCGGAATCTAAAAGTGGGGCCTTTTTTAGACTTCAAAAAACAAAAATAGGTGGAGACCTTTTATGTTGCTCTTTAAAAATTTTAAACCTTAAATTTTATTTCCTTGTAGGGGCGGCAACACATCTAACACCAACTGCCTTATATGTCAAACGTCGCAACCTAAAAATGGTTTATTTAAATTATATGGCTGGAAAAAAGGTTTGATCATTATTTATTTTTATCGGTTTCTCTCGGTCATTTTAAAAGGTATTTAAAAAAATATATCTACTTTTATACATAAAAGAAATTATTTTATGTTTTTAGTGACATTCTTATCCAAAATATGCAAGCAAGCCACTCTTGTTTTATTTTAAAAAAATATGAAATACCTAAATAAATAAAAAATAATACCACAATAAAACCCAATTTTATCTATTTTTTTAAATTTAACTATCTGGTTTTTGGAGTTAGAGTTGGACTACAAGTTTTAAAGGTTCTTTTTAGGATTAATATTTATTTTTTTAATAAAACAAGAGTGGCTCGTTTGCATATTTTGGATAAGACTGTTACTAAAACACATGAAATAATTTATTTTATGTTTTATACATAGTAAATACAATTATTTTTTAAATACCTTTTTAATTGGCCGAGAGAAACCGATAAAAATAAAAAATGATCAAACCTTTTTTTTCAGCCATATAATTTGAAATAAACCATTTTTAGGTTGCGGCGTTTGACATATGAGGCAATTGGTGTTAGATGTATTCGCCCAGGACCGGCTCGAGGATAAGTGCCGCCTGAGGCAGCTACAATTTTGCCGCCCCTTTAAGAAAATAAAATTTGAGATTTAAAATTTATGAAGAGCAGAAAAAAAGGTTCCCACCTATATGTGTTTTTGAAGACTAAAAAAAAGTCTTCACTTTTAGATTCCGCTACTTTATTTTTTTACTTTATATTAAAGAGGATCATTTTGCCGCCCCTGTAAACATGCCGCCTGAGGCAGTCGCCTTACCGGTTCACCCCTCGGGCCGGTCTTGTGTTTGCCTAAGCAGAGTGAACTTTACGGAAGTCGGTTTGATAAGTCGCAGCCAGTGACGAAAAAGCCGGGAATGAGCTTTGAAAATGTACACGATCGACGGGAGACAATCCCTCTAGTTCTACTCGCCTGGGTACCCGTACCATCGCATGGTGTATATGGGATCCCCTGGTGTACAAGCCATTCATGTCTCCTAGAATCGAGTGTCATTTACTCAGCACCCCTGACCTTCCCAGTCGGAAGTGGTGGATTTGGCGAAGCCTGGTCCCCATTGTGCTGTTGCCAATGCGCGATGCGATTTCTGACCGGGAGTGTTAAATTGTTTAATCGGTCTTGATCATATCGCCTGCGCAGCTTTGTTTATTCTGATTTGAATAAAAATAAGGTTCAGAGGTAGATAAATACTAAAAAATTAGAAAAAAATGAAACCCCATTGCTTTTTGCAAAAAAAAATCATGTCATCAACACATTTGATTCCTTGACCTTTTTTTTCAAATTCACCGTTTTCGCATAAACAAAAACTGAAAATAGGGCACTAGCCTACAAGTTTAAAATAATTTTACTTTACCAAACACGCATCAAAAACGGTTTTAATTTTTTGACGCAAAAACGAAGGTTAAATTTGTTAAAACATAAATAGAAATTTTAAAAATAATTTTAACTTGTGAAATAAGCATTGGCGTACCATATTTTTTTAAATCTTCAGTATACATCCCGTAGGGATGCTACTGAGTAGAAATAATTAAAAATCTTTTACATTAAAAATGCCTATTGGTGCTGAGTAGGTGCGTGACAAATTTTATAAAAATATGATAATACCTAATTAAGTTATGATAAATATTACGATTTATTTCCTCAAACTTTAACACCTTGTAGCAAAAAGTTAAGGGGTTTCGGACATATATTAATATGAACTTTCCTTTCTAAAATGGGCTTAGGAATTTTATTCTATATTTTAAGCTAATTATTATTATATAATAAATTACACTTTGTATATATGTAGAAGTTAGCCAATACTTCTCTTTTTTATTCCTAAAAAAGTGATTTTTAGTTTTGGGTTATTTTCTAGTATTTTAAAAACAATATGTCTGTAACCTATTAGTTAAGTAAATGCTTTAAAATTGGTGTAAACAAGAATTTACTTTAATTTATTTTGTTATGATTTAACCAGTACAAAACATATATTTAATGGCAAATAATGTTAATTTATGTTATAGTAATACTGTAAAGTTTTTATTAGTCTTTTTAAAAACTGTAAAAAATTTGGGGGTAACAACATCTCGTGTCACCCGATATACTCTAAGAATTTAAATGGCATCCATAGTTTTATGCACTTTTCGTTAAAATGTAATTCTAAATACAGTTATGACTTTACTAAATTTAAATTGTTTAAGAATTTATAATTTAAAAATAGCTTTAAAGTACCATATTTTTTTTTAACTACTATATAACTATATATTTTAGTTTTTTTTTTAATAGCCGCCATTTTAGTTGAACATGTCAGGAATCACAGTGCCACAAGTGAAATTACTTTTAATAATATCCACAATATGCATGCTTTTTGCAATTTTTGTCAGATTTTTTACGTATCACTTGGTCTATACATATGAAATTTTGATTTGTGCAGCAGTATACATAAATGAATAAATACATAAATAAAAATGTTTACGTCTTTTGTGAATAAAATGATACAACATATATAAAATATTATATACTATACGTACGATACGCGAATAGATCTGAATAATCCGTATAGACCCTCATGATGCATAACATCCTGACTTAATAGTTGGGATAGCTTGCTCGAAAGAAAATAAAAAACCTAGCTAACTATTTACTACAGTACTTTTTTCAAATAATAGAAAATAAATAGATTTTGCTGGAGAGAGTTGTCATAAAACAAAAATACAATTGTTGTACTTTTTTACGATTGTACATTGTTTTACACTTTTCCGTTATGTTAAAATAACCAGCGAAATTCTGTGGTTTAAGTTTCTTAAAAAATAAATTAGGACAAATTTTAATTATTAATTTTATTAATGCTTTAATTAGATCTGGTAAGTGTTTCGTTTCTGGTAAAATAAGTTCTAATTTACTAAATTTA
The DNA here is from genome assembly GCA_014170235.1 of Listronotus bonariensis. NCBI lineage: Eukaryota > Metazoa > Arthropoda > Insecta > Coleoptera > Curculionidae > Listronotus > Listronotus bonariensis. The sequence continues at coordinate 68,166 of JACEGR010005361.1, forward strand.
GTGTGTACAGAGTTACTTGTAAGTTTTATGAGCCCTAATGCAGACAAGTTTAACAACCAGCTGAAAAAATTATTATCCTACAATAACATCATAAATAATACTATTAAAAAAGCTACTGGGCTTACTTTTTATTTTTCTTGTTTTTTTATCTTCATCATTCTAGCATTTACACAGTGTGATAGATTTAACTAAACCTGTTTTTTTAATATTAAAGAAAACATATCTTATTATTATATTCGTTTTAGCTAAAATGATAAGTGCTATAATAAAAAGCTATGTAACATACAGAATGCTTAAAAAATATTAATATACTAGTTTAAAATATGTTTTTTTAATGCTTAATTAGGTAGCAGAGAAAAGTAATGCCATTTTTTTATAATTTTTTTATTTCTTACTATCACATAAATATTCTCTTAGTAGGTACTAAATACTAAGAAAGTTAGGTGTAAACTAAAAAAATGTGTTTTCTCTTTAAAAATATTTTAGTTTACTTTTTCTGTGTTATTATTATCAAGTTTAGTTTAATATTTAAATGGGAAAGAAAAATATTTCTTTAAAGGTATTGTTGTAACACAAAAAGTAAGTCAACAAATAGTTTAAATTTTGATTCACCTCTCATTAATGCTCTTTAAAGTATAAAAAAGGGAGTTTCCTAGCTACGGTTCGAAACTTAAGGGGCGATTTCTTATGATGTTTTAAGAAAAAAGTTTTTATAAATATATGGCGGAACTTGCTTCATATCTAAGATACAGGGCATAGAAGTTTTTAAAAATATCGGCAATTTTTAAATATTTTAAAAATACTTTAATTGATTTAGATAAAATTGGGTAGGTTAAGATTATTGGGCCCAGTGGCGTCTCAGTACAGCAAATATTATTGAGAAAAAAAGTACACCACTGACTGTATAAGGTTTTAATCTTTTTTCCAGTTTAGCAAATAAAAATGCAACTTTTTAGTCTCTTGTATTTTCTACCTATCCAGCTTTTTTTTCGAGAAAACATGTTTAAGCCACTTTCATTTTTTCTAAAAAGTATCAATTTACAACATATTATAAAGACAAAAATAAACAATAAACAATTATTTGTCCTAAAATAAATAAGGAATGTCTAATTTATCCGAAATCGTAATTCTTTTATTAACTAAGGTCGAAAGGATGGTGATGGCCCGGTGTGTAAAGCGCTGGGTCGTTGGGCGTACAACGGACGTGTGGTGATTTCGAATCCTGTTGAGTCCCAATGCTTATTTATAAGTTGGTAGGAAATTTAGTGGTTAGCTCAATAACAGACGGACAAGGTGCAAAATGTATCGACGCTAATAGCCAGCAAGGACTAAGGCGCCAAAACATACTTTGCCGTGTCCTGCACAACCGTAGACATGCGGACCCTATCCAGTTGGAAGGGTCCGATATCCACCTGGGTGAGGACGTGGTCTTAAGTTGTCGCCAATAGGACCCACATTAAGCTGTAGGTCCCATCTGGCTGAAAAAGACAGCGCGCACAATAAGCCGAGCGGCTTTAGTGCATGGGTTATCCCGGCCATATACTAAGGGTCTGAGGTCTAAGGTCAAAAGTGTTTATTTTTTTACTTTTGAATTTTATTTTATGTTTTTTATGGAAACTTTTTAAAATTTCTTAAAATGGCATCAACTTTTTTGAAAAGAAAGCTTTGTATAAAGAAAATACAAGATACTAAAAAGTAGAATTCTTAATTGCTTAAAACAAGAAAAATATTTAAACTTAATAAAAAGTCAGTGGCGGGCTTTTTTCCTAATATAATTGGATGTAGTGTCCACTGAGACGCCAATAGACCCAATAATCTTATTCTAGGTAGCGCCTTATTACGTGTAATAGATGTACTAGATTTTATCTAAATGGATAAAAGGGTTTTTAAGATATAAAAAATACTGACATTTTTTTAACATTTAACGCCCTGTATTTTAGAAATGAGGCAAACTTTAGACATATATATTTATAGGAATTTTTTTCATAACAAGATTAAAGAAATCTGCCCCTTAAGTTTAGAACCGTATTTACGACACACCCTGTATAAACAAGATCACACTTTAATATGGTTAGTAGTTCTGATTCAGGGTTCAAGAAAAGGATCTAACTTTAAATAATATGTAATTATAACAGTAGTTTTCCATTGGTAAAATATATCCTACAAAAAGAAATTATTTTTTTAAATCCAGAGAAGAATAAAAAAACCTTTTGAATTTAGATTTGGATGGCCTCATTTCCGAAATTGAAAATGTTTATACATAATTATTAGTAAAAGGGTTTTTCAAGGTGAGGAATCGGAAACTGCTTACATTTTTGTTGTAAAACGTAGAGGGAACCACTCGTAGTAATTTGCTTATGTTTGAAATGTCTTAACTTTTCTTTGCTACTGTACATTATGCCTCTAGCAAAAAAATCTATTATATCTTTTGCACTTTTTTACGCTTTATCTAGTCCACCTGTTTTGGTACTAGCACATAATTAACGGATTGGGCGTTAAATAAGTTAAACAAATAAAAATTTGACATCCCTCCCTTGTGGATTTTAAGGATATAACAAAAAAATTATGAATATGTATAATATTAAAAGGATTTTTATAGAAAAATGAAAAGTAATAAAACACTTCTACTTGAAATTTAGAGCTGTAATTATAGTTTCTAAACGTTAATAACCTATTTATATTAAAGAATGTTCTGGTAAACAGTAAAGCAAGGAGCTAGGAAAAAAGCGCTAATTTTTCCAGGCCTTTTATGACACGAGTGTAATTTACGCCTTCTCATTGACCTACTTGGGATATACTCATATAAAGTGCTTAGGTTGAATTTTACTTTGTTTCGGCTGACACTGTTTAATAATTATCGGCTGATATATTTTTATAAGGTTTTTCTTTATTCCTAAATGATTCAATATATAAAAATTATAAAGAAGGGTGGCTATTACTATTTTGCGAATAACTTAAGAATAAATTTTAATTTCAATGAAAAACCCCGCATTTTTGCGACGTCCAAAAAACTCTTTTTTTTTCCTTTTAAAAAATGTTGCATATAGTTATTTTAAAAAATATATCCAATAGATTGAGCATTAGAAAATTGACTGCACGGCAATGAAAGTATTATTTGACAAATTTTCATACATGCAAGGTTACAAAAAGAAATATGGTAAGATAGAGGTTTTTTACCGTAAAAATCGATTTTTTTTAAATTCTATTATTTTGTTTATATTGTATTGTATACCTTTGTCATATTCTCACTGTCAAATATTATTCGTAATTGCCGTGCAGCTAATTCTGTAATGGTCAATCAATCTCTTATTTTCTAAAGTAACCATAGCTTATGCTACATTATTTCATTGAATTTTAAAAACATTGAAAATATACAAGGTATTTAGGTATTTCTTTTAAAATTACAAAGTTACCCTATATAAGAAAATCGGCCATTGTGGTTTTGAACTAATGTAATGTCACAACAAAATGGCGAAGATATTAAACAAATTCAAGCGATAAAAATAATTGTATATATACAGTAATAGGTATATATATATATATATATATAATATTAATACAGTTGTTTTTATCGCGAACAACGCTAGAACAAATAAAATATTTAAAATGCGATTTTGTTATATATATATATATATATTTTTAAAGGTCTGTTTGTTTTTAAATATCTTAAATACGAAGCCAGATATAAAAAAATGTACTTTACTAAAAAGTTGTATTTTTAGTTTTTTAAAGGAAAACAATATAAAAACTACATAAAACGCCAGTGGCACAACAGCCAATATTATTGAGAGAAAAATGTACGCCACTGCCTTTTTATGCAGTTTTAATATTTTTTTCCTTTAAAGGAACTAAACATACAACTTTATAGTAAAGTACATTTTTTTATCTGGCTTCGTATTTAGGATATTTAAAAACAAACAGACCTTTAAAAATATTTAACGCCCTGTATCTCAGAAACGAAGCAACTCCGGACATATGTTTATAGGAACTTTTCTTCATAAAATAACATAAAAAAATCACCCTTTAAAAATTGGTACCGTATTTAGGAAATAGTCCTTATTTTAATTTGGAAATAAGTAATTTTTAAGCCACCCTGTACATCCAACCTTCAAATATTTTTGTTCAAATGTATTTTCTCATCAAGCAGGACTTTTTATGAAAAGACACTTTTTTCGTAAAATTAATAATAAAAAAGTTTCCCATTTGTTAAGAACTTCCGAAGACACGCTGTAGAGAATGAGCCTGTGAGCGGCAGTCCTTCGTCATTTTGTAAAAGCTGAAATTTTGTCAGCGCATGCTCCTTACAGGGGTAGAAGTAATAGAAGACTATAAAGTTTGATTCATAGTGGCTTTGGCAGGTAACAGGTACCAGATGATCATGAATTAAAACTTAGCTTTCGCCATTTTGTAAAAGCTGAATTTTATATAATATGTTACTTGGGTACCTATTAAAAAAATATTTTCTTAGTTGCCAGAGAGTTTTGACAGTTCCAACTCTTTGGCAAACAAACATTTTTGTATCGCCCCATGGTCAGATACTGATGAAATCCAATATTTCTGTTATTTAACAAGATATAACAAAAAGTCTTTTATAAAAGTTGTGGGGTTTCTAAATGGGCATGTCTTAAGAATTTTGTCATGTCTTTTAAATAACAGAAATATTGGACTTCCTAGGACCATTAGGCCACCCCAAAATGATTGTCTGCCAATAGGTTGAAACTGTTTAAACTGGCGACTAAGGAGATATTTTCCTATAGGTACCTAAGTAACATATACATATAAAATTCAGCTTTTACAAAGTGGCAAAACTAAGTTTCCGGGCTCTTGAGCTATTATATTTTGAACATAAAAAAATAAACAAACGAACTTCAAACACACAAGAAAAATTAAAAGGTAAACATTTTTTAAATAAAACACCTTGTATGTTATGTCACCATTAAAAAGCTCTTTTAAAATGCTTCATGAAAATATTACATTTCTACCTTTAATAGTTTTCGAAATATCATTACTTAAATCTAAAATAGTAGATATAATTTCCTTTATACCTACCTACGACACTTAGCTAAGACTGTAGATGTAATGAAAATTATATATTATATAGATTTAAAGGCATTTTTTGTGTTAATACGTTTCAAAACATTTGAAAACCCATCTCTATCTAACTCTTATATTTATATTGCCATTTCAAATGCGGTTTGAACCACTTCGATAAATACGGTTAACACCAAAAAATGACTTTAAATGGCCATATTTGTCAAACTATTAAAGATAAATCTATCTAGTGTGATATTTTTGCTTAAGTTTTTAAAAGACATTTTTAATGGTGACATATTACACAGGGTGTCCCATTAAAAAAAGTTTATCTCATCATTTTCTTGAGTTTTTGATGTCCATTTTTTTGTGCTGAAAAAATAAGAGATGAATAATTATAAAACTTTTATACAGGAAGTTTTTTTCTATCCTTTTTGATTTTTGTTAAAAGAGGGTTACCACATATTCCTTTGGCCAAATGCAATGATCTAACTTAATTTTTCTTAGTCAAAAGTTGAATATTTGCGAGATACAGGGTGTCAGAGTTTTCGTTTTATTTTAGGGGTTTTTAAATTTTTGTTTTTTTTAGAAACATTTTTATTAAATTAAGTATTAGGGTATTAGTAAAAATAAGTTCTAGGGTTGGTGCATGTTATTTTCAAATTGTTTTATAACTTATTTGTGCTTCTGTTCTATGATATTCTTTAACAAAAAATGTTTACTTAGTAAATATCGCTACAAGCAACCAATTTTAAAATATTCCAGATTTAACGTTTTGTTTCATTTAATTTTTTTAGATTTCTTCACGCTTTATCTAAACCACCTGGGTTTTTCTAAAATATATGTACAAAATGCCACAAAAAATTCCTTGCGCCAAAATACAACGATCAAATGTCATTTACTTTGTTAGTTGAAAAGTTGATTTTTGGAAGACATAGGGTGCCAAATTAAAAAATAAAATTGAAACTTTGTAACCCTGTATTTACTTAACGATTAACTAATTAAATAAGATAAATTACATTACATTTTAAC